>JAGDQP010011928.1:1064-51652 GCA_022664845.1 Lepisma saccharinum
CCTCTTTATCGCAATCAGGCTCCAGCTGGGAACTGTAACCTAGTAGGGGAGACGAGCCAAATTTATTCTAACCTACTCGTAATGGTACACCTTCATACCAAATTTCGTTTCTCTAGCTTCAGTCATTATAAAGTGGGGCTTAGGCGGGCATTTTGGATAAAAGATGGACACATTTTTAACGTTTTCTTATATTTTCGTGACATACTCGTGATGATACACTGTCATACCAAATTTCGTTTCTCTATCTCGAACGATGTGAAAAATGGTATTTCAGCTGCCATTTTGAATCAAAGATGGTGACTTTTTTAAAACGTTGTTATGTTTTCCTAAACTACTCTTGATAATACATCATTATGCCAAATTTCGTATCTCTGGCTCAAGCAGTTGGAAAATGGATTTATGACGCCCGCCATTTTGGATCCAAGATGGCGTCTTTAGAGATATTTTGTAATATTTTCATAATCTACAAATAATGTTGTACTGTCAAACTAAATTTCATTATTCTAGCGGCAGCCGTTTAGGCTGTGTATTCTTTAAAAGTTTAGGGTTGGCGGCCATTTTGAATTCAAGTTGGCGACTTTTTCAAATTTTTAAAAAGTTTTCTTAATTTGCTACCAATGATGTAGTTTCATACCAAATTTCACTGTTCTATCTTTAGCCGTTTAGGCTGTGTATTCTTTGAAATTTTAGGTTTGGCGGCCATTTTGAATCCAAGATGGCGACCTTTTCAAAATGTCGGAATTTTTCCTTTATCTACTTATCATCCTCTACCTTCATACCAAATTTCATGTTTCTAGCTTACTCCAAACACCCTAAACAATATGATGAGTGAGTCAGTGAGTGAGTGAGTGAGTGAGTGAGTCAGTTAGCCTAAAATGTGCAATTTCAGGGGTCCACAACTAGAACATAGTTTGAGATACGAATATGAAATTTTGTACATCTGCACATATTTACCATATCTCCTTAACGGCAAAAGCTCATATTCCTATCTTTAACATCTTTTTCCTTACGGGGCCCCCAAATCGTCGATTTTGCCATAAACTCTTGTTCCTGTATAACATGCTTCTGGCAGTGCTAACGTTTTCTGACGTGAAGAACTTGGCTCATGCACTGCCGTGCATGTTGATATACGAACCGAAAGAAGAGCACTACTATGGAACGGATAGAGAAACTGATCGTTTGAGTTCATGACGAACACCTGTCCGGTGAGTACAAGGTGTTGGTGTTTCTTGTCAATAGACAAAGCATTCAACACACGTGATTCTAGGCGTAACAGATATGTGGCATGCAAATGAAAGGAAAGGAAAGCCTTGGAACAAACATAACTATTCTCTTGCACGATGCGTTTCGAGTAGGTGGTGACCGGTGCTGTAGCGGACGACCTGTCAAATTGGTGGGAACGTATTGCACAACTGCATTATGAATCTTTACAATGTGGTGGAGAAATTGATGACTAGGGTTGTGGACAAAGGAATTGCTGGAAATAAAGTGTTTAGTGAAGAAGATAGAAGATGTGTGGATTATATGATGAACGTACTGCAGAACTGGAAGTGCAATATCAATATGAGTGAAGAACAGTTACTTGAATTCGATGAGTATGAACAAGCACAAGACAGTTCTTGCGATAGTGACGTATTGTACGAAGTCGATGCGGATGGATCGTCAGTGGCGTCTTCGGACAATGAATATCTATCGTCGCCAAAAAGGACGTGTTCTATTCCAATAGAAAAGAAAATTACAGCTGTTGCAGAGTGGCGCAAAGTGAAAAAAGGTAAGCATCTGTGCTTCTCCTGCATGAAAGCTAAATTTAGATTTCTGAAGTCAGAAAATCAACTGTACGCATGGGAAGCAATGTTGTAGAAAGAAAAATTACGTACAGCAACCGATGTATACGCTCAAGTTCGAACGTTTACTGCCCAAAAGTTCAGGGAAGCTAGAAAACAGCATCGAATTGTTCCCGACAACGATCTTCAAAATTAAGCTAAAACAAAACATTCGAACTTGGAAAACTATCATTTCAGGCTAGCACTTCCTGGCTACATAGATTCACGTGTCATTACAACATTGTGTGTCGTGAAATCACATCGTCACCACTGCCACATTTCATGATGAGCAGAAAATTAAGCAACGTGTCGCAGAATGGCGAGAGTCAACAAAGACACTTTTCCGTGGTTATAATGACGATAATATTTGGAACGCAGATGAGTCGGGTTTCCAGAAGGAAATGGCAACAGGAAGAACACTGAATGTACAGGGTGTTCAGCGAGTGTTTGGCCATGCACAATCTCTAGCTACAACGACACATTCATAAACGATAGTTACCATGATTTCCAAATCGGGAAAAGTAGCAGGGAAATTATTCGTCATCCTACCAGAGTAAATTTTTGGTAAGAAATTACAAGAGACGATGGCGATACGAAATAATCTTATCATCAAGTGACATTCTTCAGGAAAGATGACTAAAGACTTGTATAAAGAATTTCTAGCAGCGGCAGCTACACAAATGCCAGGCGAGAAGAACGTACTTATTGTGGATTCATACGACCCTCATAAGGACAATGCTCTACTACAACAAGTACTGAATGAACTATCCTTCAGTGAGAATAAAATCAAGGCGCACATCATACCAGAGAAAACTACTAGTATGTGTCAACCACTGGACGTTCATTACTTCAGAATAGCAAAACATATAACAAGATACATCTCATCAGCAACGCTTCAATTTAATCCACAATTCAGCCTGCAAGAGCGTAACAACATCTTGCGCCTCCAATCGCTCATTCATAACCAGATGTCATCACAACGATTCCAGGGATCGCACCGCTATGCGTGGTATAAAGCAGGATTAGCGACATCATCAGAGCCATTCGTAGGAATCACAATGTTTTCCTTTGGACAGAGAATGTTATTCTGCAATTTAGTAGTGGGATGTGAGAGAGCAGCGTTCATCAAGTGCAGTTATTGTTGTGTTCAGTTATGCTTTGAACCCTTTTACATTCAAGAACATTACCACATAAACGAAAGTACGGATGAGGTAACAGCAAGCACTTCAACTGCATCATAAACAAATTCTTTTTATTGCAAATCTGTGCTCAACATGCACGGTAGTGTATGTCCGGCTAGTTCCGAGACCGAGAAAAACGGCACTGCCAGAATGTTTAGACCCGAACGAGAGAAAACAGCAAAATCGACGTTTTCGGGGTTCTTTGGTGATGAAACTATCAGCTCTAAGCTTGCCCTTTGAACGTTGGGTAGTTAGTTTACATCACTAGTAGAGTAGCAAATAACACATTCCTAGGTTCACTCACATTGTAGTAATTAATCCCCAAATGTGCTATTTTCTCTGCACTGACTCACTCACTGATTGCCTGACTGACTTACTCACTGCTACTAACAACCTTTCATACAAACACTGATTGTCTTCGTCAAACTTTTGTTTCCACTCCTTGCAATTTTCAAATATTCTAGCATGTTGACGAACCTCTCCTTCCACCACTTTCCAAGCCAAATTTACATGTTATCTCTGTACAAAACTAACTGTATCAATGCATTTCCAGTCCAACTTCAGTCTTGATTGATATATCACATGACCCCCTTCACATGACCCCCAACACACAAGTTTCAATATGGCGGTCATGATGTATATCCTCTGTGACGCATAGCTCTTCCTACCTAGTATTCATCAATACCCACTAGGGTGCACTTCCTTCCCCCATTTTTATTGCAATGAGATTTTTCCCATCCCGCTATATGGTACACTTGCGCTATACACTTTATTTTTCTCGGGTTCCCTTCTCTTTCCCTGTTCAGTTTTGCAGCAAAAAATTTGTATATGCGCCTCTTTTTTACTTCTTCTATCGACATACAAAGTATCATCATATTTGGTCTTCCCGAGATATGAAGTGTCCCTTGTACGACATTTGTAGCTGCATTTGTTCCAAATAAGCCATTTTGGTACCAAACTTCATTAAGATCTGAACCTCCCATGTGCTCTCCAATAACATGCATGAAGTTCAGAACCATGATAAATCCACCAAGTTTGATCACAAGGTTTCTGCAGGCATCCCTATTTACTCATGTCTAAATAGTTTTCCTTTGCAGTAAAGATTTTCGGAAAGTTTCAAAACTGTTGGTTGTCCTGGATTGAAGTTATTGAATATTTTCAGGCATTATTGCATTGTAATCCACAGAGTGTTTTCCTCATGAGCAGCAGCATTGATAATTATAATACACTGCACAGCTGTTAAACTATTTTTGGCTAATACAGAAGACAAATTAAGAAAACCTGTCCATGAAGGAAACTTCTAAGCGCCTTGGTCACTCATTCTGCAAAGTACCCAGGCAATGTATTATGCAAGTGCCTTATCAACTTCCTCAGTTCCACTATTTGCGAGCAAATCAACTGCAGTAATCCAGGTGAATATACAGGACTATATCACACTTGTCTTCCACAAGATTCTTCTATTACTTGGTAGGAAGAATGTTAGGAATTTGGTAAGATTTATTTCTAACTACCTTAAGTTTCTCCTGTTCTTAATTTTCTGCAACAGCTAAAATACTTTATACGGCACCATCTGCGTTGCATGGAAGGCTTTCTCACCACCAAGAGTATCTTCAATACTATCAATATTATCTGCTGGGAAATGAACAAATTTGCCTGTTTGAAAATTAGAAGGAATCCCTATATCTCCATTCAGAGCAAGGGTTTCACATTTTATATTATGTTAATGTTGTGTCGATACGTCGAACATAATCGTTTGTTATAGTATATCCTGTTTTGTTCATTAGTTCAAGTGCCTTTGGTCTAGTAGTTTGATGTACTTCCATATCAAGGCCAATGTAGCAGCGATTTCTGATAAAAGACTTTGAAATTGGATCAGTAGTACAACATATGAGGGTTTTAACTGAGTGCCTGTTTCTAAATTGATTAACAACTATTGATGTGTTTTATTTTAGATATTTTTGGCTGCATTTTGAACATCTTTATCGAATTTGGCATCCCTTTAAACATATTGTTTGCTATCAAATTTGACTAGGTTAAAAAGTAAAAACATTTTGAAAATTACTAGCCGCCATATTGAATATATATTTTTGTGCGGCCTAGCATCAAATTTTAAATAATTTGTCCAAAATAAGAACATACAAAAATATGCCAAATATGCATATATTGGACGACTTTCATGTATGTTTCCACGTACAAATAGTGTACCTATGGAAACTGCAGCCATGTTACAAAATGGCGGCTCCTGACGTAATTTTTGAAATTCAAGAATGCCAACAAGCCATTTCATGGTCCCTAGGGACCCATAAAACCAAAAATATTAGTTGGCACTGTGTAACATGTTGTACCCCTCTAAGCCCCCCATAACTCGATTTCGTCGCTAGTTTAAAAGGGAAAACTTTGAAGGACTGGGAAGATGCCAGTAAGTTTGAGTTTTATTTGACGCTAATCTTCAGAGTTTAGATGTTTTAAAATATAAATATAAACTTTAATCTCAATTTTGAACTAACGAAATCTACACAATAGGTGTTAGATAATTAAATGTACCGTATTCACTCGAGTATACGTACCCCCTAAAACATTGGATCCATTTTGAGAATCAGTAAAATATATCAATAAGTGCGGTTACTGTTTAACCGTAATTTTTTGTAAATTGGTACTCATGTAAAAGTATTGTTTTCGTGAGCTGTGTACACTTATCGTAAATATAAAATGAACTGAAAAACATCAACCTTTGGAGAACGCAACAATTATACAACATCAATCTATTTCTACGATTTGTTAGGAAACGTATTATGCGATTATAAAGGAGGCACTTATATTGGAGTTAATACAGTATTAATTTGCCGAGGACCGGTACCTGTCCGCGTACCGGAAGTTGAAAACTATTAATTTAGTTAATTGCATATATAACCATCTGGTATTCAACATAAATTCTACGGTTTTTCGTAGAAAAATCTCTACCACCAGTCCCTCGTTCAGATTGAATAACCATTCTGATTACGTACAATGTTCCACGTGTTACACATATAGATGTACATTCGAGAAACATCGTATAACTTCACTTTAAAAAGATAAAAATAAATAGACACAAATAAAAATAAACAAAATAAAAATTCAAAAATAAAAGAAATATAGGTATTTTCTTTAAATCTCCAATAGAAAAGTTAGTTTAGTCTGTACGTTCACCCTTGTTCCTCCTTCCTAAATCCTTTTCGTTTCGATCCAAATTTTAGATGCAATTAAGGTGTTAAGAAAGGAGGAATGTGATTAAAGTAAGGGATGAACGAAACGGTAGTCTGTTTATTTATTATTTCTGGAATGAAATTAATGGCAAAAATCCAACAATCCAAAGCAGATATCTCTCTCTCTCTCTCTCTTCCTCTTCCAATTTTTTGAATTTACCAAGTCAATCCGGAATAATAAAGGAGGAACGTTTTACCCCTTTCTTATTGCATAAATTTACCAAATAACTGAATATTCAATAGGTATTCCACATAGATCAAACAGAATAGGGAAATAATTACACAAAAGGAAAGGGTTTAAGGAGACACAGAATGGGGAGGGATCAAGGTAAGAATAATCTTTGAAAAGGCGTTAATTAAGTTCAGTACTTAGTGAGGAGTGCCTGTTTCATTTTTTTCTTTATTCTATTCTTCTTGGATCTTGCATGATTTATGTTTTAGGTTGCTGCCAAATTGATAGTAATTCACTACGAGCTTGGAGTAAACTTTCTTGGACTTGATATTGCAGGCGCTCCCATAAAATAATTGCACATTTAACGTATTTTTCCCTTTTTACAAAGAAGAAATTCGAGTTATGAGTTTATTTCTCCTTGTGTTCATTTGTCCACATAATTGTATTTTCATCCCATAAACTTTTGTGTTCAGAAACTAAACAGAAGCAGACAGTATGTCTGTGTACTAAAGTACGTTGAGTGCTAATTTTATGTTCAGTTTCTGATCCTAAAAGATTTTGGCATACTTCTTAAACTAGCATAAACTTTGACTTAATATCTTGATTATTCTCTCAGTATATTCCTGAAATGTTCACTCAAATGGCATAAGCATGACTTAGGTACGTATTTTGTTGAAATGTTCACTCAAATGGCATGCGGTGGCCCTCATCTACACTATATTCTGTCTCTCATTACGCTTCGAAATTTCAGAATATCTCTAAACAGAAACTCCGAGGTCACTCACAAGACTTCTCTTATTCAACTGGATAGCATCCCGAAATTAGGAACCTAACGGAGACCCTATTTACGGCCACGGTTCTTCTTTCAAAGTCAATTGAATCCAATTATCTTTGTTCTATACGGACGCCAGGCCTTGCTAGGCCAAAGAAATAAAAAAATTCAAAATTAGATTGATAAGTATATCTAAGGAGAATGAGATTATTATAGCTGATAAAGATAATATACAAAATAAATGTTCACTGAGGATTAAATATGGAATAATATAATTGTATGATAAGTGGCTGATCAGTCATAAAAATGAACACATAATATAGAGAGGTGTAGAAACTTCACAATACTTCAGGGATCTGAATTAATTCACATATCTTTCATTTACGAGATTCTAATTATCAGATGTCCAGTCCTTTCAACGAGAACACGCTATATAAGAGATCCACATAAATAAAAAAAAGTCAAATCTCACTTCACGATTGTTACTAATCATCCCCAATCCTCTACTTCGCCTCTCTGGTTACTTTACACCATCAAATACAACTCTCAAGTATCTCTCCGCTGCCCACCGAGTGAATGCAGGGAGCGTACTCCAAATCGAAGCCGATTCAGCAGTGCCCTCTTCTTCCCCTGCTCATTACCTATTCACTCGAACCTTAAATTTGTGAATTTACGCTTAGTTTACCTTTTGATCCCCTACAAATTTCTCACATTAACACTGTTGAACAACTATCTTAAACAATCTACCACATCTTCTTATAAATGGGAGCCACATCAAATCACCGATGCGACCTCCCCTAAGAATTCTTATCTTATTCTTCGTGCTTCTTCTTTTTTATCCTACCTCGATTCTGCAAAATTACCATTATTTCCAGAGGCGGGAAATACTGTTATCCTGAAGTCAGATTATCAGCTCCCTCACACTTAATCCTACCATAGTATTTTTTCTGAACCTCTATCCAATACGAAGCTTGCTGTTCACGTCTCGAGATTCTGAGTTTCGCCAATTCATTGATGTTTTTTTTTTTCAATTAATTCAATTCAATTTATAATTTCCAATATTCTTATTACATTATATTTACAGATTATATTACAGATTGATTATCCACATCACAAAACCAAGACAGCCCACAAAGTTTCCTTCGGGAAAATACACACAGAAGAGCATTCGTAGATTCCATTTGAAGATTTACTGGTTCATTCTTTTAATTTCTACTCGACGTAACTCACTCACTTATACTCCCCGAGCAGAAACCAACCCGATTGGCCCTCCGATTGGCCGGGTTTTAAGCAGTCTGAGGTTTTGTTACAGCAGTCCACGCGACACACCACCGCCAGGCAAAGACTCCCGGAAACAACTCCTTGTCAAACACCGCCAAATCTTTATCTTGCCTTTCGTTCATGAGGAACTTTCTACAACACTTTATTGTTATTTCAAAATATTTCTAAAGGTACAAGCACGAGAAGTCCAGTTTCGCTGTTCTTAGCTCTCAACGACCCAAGGCTCCCTTGTGAGGCCGGTTAAAGATAAGTCGGTCCCCTCTACCACATTCTTTTTATTTATGAAACATCAACTTAAGGCAGCAGAAAAAACAACGATAATACACAGGAACCCAGTCTTACCAGTAAGTTGAATAACATGCAAACACATTTTACAACAAGGAGCAGACAGAACCTCACAACTCGTTCTTTCCCTCGCGTCTCCCAAATCAGGTTTGACATTTTGTTCCTAGATGGCTCTGTCTCTAGCATAGATTTGCACTCGTCCGAACTACAAAAGCAATCCAGGTTCGAATTTCTTGAATGAGAGTAGCTTTGAATTATCATTTTTGTATTTAGTTTCTGTGTCATTCCTTTTCACGTTATAATGTTGAATGGTTTTGCATTTTCATTTCATTTTGTGTATTTTATTTTCGTTTCCTGTTGCTAGAGGTAAAAATAAGCATTTTGCTTGCCTGCGAATTTTCAATATATGAAACAGGAAGATCTCACGTGTCTAACATTTTTCTCAAATTTTCAACAAATTTTGCGTATTAAACCCGTGAATCAGTTGCGGGACTACCTGAATCAGGTGGGATTGGCTGTAAACTACGGAATTGCCTAGCTAAGAAGATAGACGTGCACATCGTGCACATCATTTATAATAGAACATATTTTATTAGAGATGGACGACGCCAGATCAAGGTAGCAAGAAATATTTAATTCGGCAATGCGAACATGAAGGAAAGATCAATGAAAAATTAACAGGAAATATTTGTAGAATATTTTTTTTCTGAAATTTTGAGATATTCTTAATTTCGAAAGAAATTGTGTAAAAGAAAACACAAATTTATAGTTTTAGGTCCCCTAAATCGTTTTACTTAAAAACATGGATTATAGAATTTAAATTTTATTTAAGACCTTCAGGCAACTTTGGATAAAGCTACTTGTAATATATAAGAAGAGAATTACAAATACAGCGCTTGCCTGAGAAATTTGACCAGAATTCTGATTAAGCCTTAGCATACAAATGTTAGCTTTCTCAAATACGAAGTTTACTTAAATAAAAAAAAAATCTAAAATAATTTTGCAAGTGTTAGAAATATAAAATTTTAACAGTAATATTTGGATTTTAGCCTCATAACAATCAAGAAAACGAGTTAGAAACTGATTTTAAATTTCAGCAAGAAATATTTCATATAACTTGAGCGATGGAAAACAAATTACACATAAATGAAGAGATAAAACTCCTTATGCACTTACCCTTTCTGTCTGTTCCACATATATATATATAGAAGTCACATTCTTGAATGACATATTGAGAAATGAATTCATAAAGGTCGAGTATTTTTAGCATTGCGTACTAAACACGCAAGTTGGTATAATTGGTTTGGAGTCAGGGATTCCGTCATAATATTTTGTTTGGGTGGGGGTGAAAGTAAAAATTGGGAGAGTGTAAGTGGAGATTTGCACGGTTTCTACTGATTTTTGGCCGATAATTTGGGAGGTGACACTCCCACAGCAAGGGTAGTCTGGCGGAATCAGTGTTCGAAGTCTATGTTAAACTGTCGGTCCCATCCTTGGGACAACCTCTCTATCCAATTGAAGACAATGACAACCGGCATCGGTTTATTGTGCCATGGGACTTTCGGGTCAGCACCTGCCCTTGGGCAGAACACACACTTGCAAATTCGCCGCTTTTACGTCTTGCTTTAGCTCGCAGTTCATATATATGAATTAGAGCCACATTCAATTCAGTGCTGGATGAGGCATCTCCCGTAAAAAAGAGTTTGTCTGTTGACCAGACGTGTTGGAAGAGGAGAACCGAAGCTCTCAACTGTGATCGCCACTGTCGTTTATTCACAGCACTCCCCAATTGCATCACTATGCTGGATTGGCACCGTTCCAGATCCTCTTGCTTTAAAAAAAATCCCTTGGCAGAGCCGGGAATCGAATCCGAGATCCAACGATCAGTAGTCGGAGTATGTGTATGTGAGTGTGGAAAAATAAGTATGAGAAAAAAAATTTAAAGAATAATTTCTTTTTAAAACTGCAGTCAGGGATCGATTTATGCAATTTATAGAGAGGGGAAAGAATATTTCAAACACGTTAGAATGCCGTATTTGACGCCTTTGGCTAGGGGCAGATTTCGGAATGCAAAACTGAGGATGATATTTCCAGAGAGGGGGAAATCCCAACCATTCGCCCCACAAATCGAACACTAAACTGCACTATAATATAAAAACAGGATAATTTTATAACAGCTAAGGTCTATGTAGCTCTGAATTCAGCTATAAAACACGTGACCCTAAAGAAACTTTGTATTGGCCTGTAACATGCTATTAACGATATTTATACAAAGCGAGTCATGAATTTGGGATTATACCTCTAGAATTTTACACCATATCAGAGCCACTTTACATTTTATAAATCTACTTAAGATTGTTCAGATCTTTGATAACTGAATAATTTTTAAGTTTTGTATGGTTTCGAAAAGCAAGTTTACTTGATTTTTTATATTTATTTTATTTTAAAAATCTTGGTCTACATCTGGCTCACATTGCATTTTTTTAAAATGAAAACTTTTCGGGTTATGGTCATCTTGGTTTTCAGAATTCATTTTTAAAAATCCTTAACAAATCTTAGCGCTGTTTAGAGACTCTAGATAAGAATCCTAACGAATTTTATAGAGACATTTTGGACTACAACCATGTTGGATAATGTAATTCAAGATTTTCTTTTCAGAGTCGAACTCAGCGACCTTTGAAATTTAAAGTATGAAATTTCATGAAATTATTTTCTTTTAAACTTTGTTTTCTCTTTTCCGCAGTGAGGGACTTCCGATACGTAATTTTTCAGTTAAGAATCATACTCAGCGAATATAGGAGCCCTGAGATACGGAATTGAAAAAAGAAATAAATGGGATTTCAAAATTAAAATGCGTCATGTTGCTCCCGTCTTAATTTTGAGAATAATTTATTTTTACTTAAATATCGATTCCGGAATATTTGGAGTTCCTATATATTAAATTTCAGTAAACTTGGTCAGGTTTCAAAATGGAACAATTTAGAGCCACACCCACTGTTTCTTCCAGGCATTTTTTCCGGGGAGCTTTGCCCCCGAGGGTTTTCAACAGCCACTCAAAAGAATTAATTTCAACATTAGTATTATTCATGCGTATTCTGAAGTACGAATATAATAGTACTTTCTATAAATTCTGTTCATGTTAGTTTGAGGTTAACTAAGAAAATACGACACATTCTTAAGTAAAATTATTGTTATTTTATATTTTTATCACATGGGACTCAATATGTATTATCTATAATTTTCGTAAGCCTTCACGACTTGATGTAGCCCCCTTCCCCGAGCAAAATCTTCTGAAAGAAATACTGACCACACCGTTTATAATGTAATTGAAGGCAAAATATTGATCTTCGTAATTCAATCATTTCAACTTCCGAAACAATTATAGATTCTAGAAACGATCTTGGAATTACCAGACATGAAATTTCACTTTAATCAGATATTTACAAATTGAAGTTTTGATCTGGCCCCATCTTGCATTCTTGGTTAGAAATTTCTTAGCGTCATACTTGTATCAGAGTTTACGGTGACTCATTGAGTACTCGAACCACAGAGAAAAGGAAGAGCGTTCGCTTGCAGCGCGAAGGGTACGCGGTTCGAGACTTTCTCAAATCAATAAGTTCTTTTTCACTTTTCCAACAGTAATGTGCAAATTATGTGTGTTTCTGTATGCTTTCCACATGCAAATGAATGTTAGTGTTTTCTACATTTTTGTTTTCTCCTTCATATTCTTCTTTTTTGTTTCATTTATTTATAAAAATAAGCTAATTAACATGTTTAGCAAATTTTGTGTTGTATCTTTACATAAAAAAACAGTCAGTATTGAAAAAGAATAAACAGTTGCATAACATTTACAGAGAGAATAATAATAATAATATAAAATACATATTATTATTCATGAAGTGCAATGCACTTATTTTAAATAAATGAAGCAAAAATGAAGAATACGAATAAAAGAGTAAAACTCTACACAACAGTGGCATAAAGTAAACTGTAACACAACAATTTATAGAGGAAAAGGAAAAAGTAGGCTGACAAGGACTCGAACTGCTAATCTTTCGCATGACCAGCGAGCGCTCTTCCATTAATACTCTGCGCCAAGAAAATTAATTGTAGAACAATACGTTTTCGAGATATCTTTCTCAGAGGTTTCAGACTTTAGGCCCCACTAGTGGATAAATTATAAGTCATCATCATCAGCACCTAAAATTTACACGTTTGCACACGACTTTTGAAGCCCTTTGATAGGAACCAAGTCTCACCCAGAAGCAGTGTGCTAAATCTTTTTAGTCAGGGGGATAAAACAGAAGCGCGGATTTTAACAGGATATATATATATATATAAAAAAAGAGAGAGAGAGAGAGAGAGAGAGAGAGAGGAGAGGAGGGAAGATATGTAGTCCCATTTTCCAAATGATGGTTTCTAAATAAAACCAATCATACTAAATCATTGACATGAAGCTACTTCATAAACATCACAAAAAATGACTTCCGAATAGGCTTCCGAATTGTAAAGGTTTATAATACCCTTGTCACTTCCATGAAAATAGTTTAAACTTCTGCCAAATAAAAATGTTCCCATTTTCTATCTAATCTTGATCGAAACTTCTCGGGACAAGAAATTTATCCCTGGCAGGGACGACAAATAATTTGTCAGGGTACGAAATATTTGCCTAGGGAGGGAATTCCGGGCATCCCCCTGCTAATTCGCATACTGCCCAGAAGTAGGAGTATCAGATTCGGGTACCTTACTGCTAAGAATCGTAGCACATGTGGGCCGAAAAGCTCTTTATTTAACAGCAAATCTCTCCTGAAGTTCGAAATATTGCTACATTTGTATTAACGTTATTGTTGAACTGCACAAGTAGCAAATGGAGCGCGAAAATATTTTCCAAATTGCAGAAATTTACTTTAAAATAAGATCTTAATAGTATCTTTCAAAGAAAATACATTTTACAATGTGTTCTATATGTTTTAAAAATAATTTGAAAATATTATGAAATTCACCACTTGACAACATATTTAAGCTTTTAAAAGCCATTTTAATACACAAAAGTTGATTTTGCTGAAATAATTTTGAAAATAACATTAAAAATTATTTCATAGTTTTTTAAATGTATTATTTGATTATTTTTAAAAAGTCTTACTTGGTGTTTGGAAA
Organism: Lepisma saccharinum; assembly: GCA_022664845.1. Classification (NCBI taxonomy): domain Eukaryota; kingdom Metazoa; phylum Arthropoda; class Insecta; order Zygentoma; family Lepismatidae; genus Lepisma; species Lepisma saccharinum. The sequence continues at coordinate 14,978 of JAGDQP010011928.1, forward strand.
AGAAGTAAATGTTTTTTTTAAAATAATTTGATATATCTGTTTTTAACTACTTACCATGATAAGTATGATAATTACAATGGTAGATTATATTTTATACATGAAGTATTTTGTCGAAAAATAATATCATTGCACCGAAATAATAGAAAAAGTCCGATTTGTAAAGTTTGCAGTAGTGGGTCGTATAGCTGCCAAAGATGCTTGTTTAAAATTTAAAGTATCTCTTTATTTTTTTGCAAAATTCATGACGTTTATGTATTAGCGTAATTTTCGGATTGTAAAGGGAGTCTAAACGAGATTGACGCTTCATAAGTATTATAGTTCATCTATGATCTTGACAGGAAGGTAGGCATTTTACAAGATTCAACCGCTGAGCTTGATGATAAGAGCTTAGGGAGAGTATTTCTGACAGTGAAACTCACTCGACCATGTCGTATACAAGCTGACGTAACTCGATTACCTATGATCCCTTTGAGTTCAAGTGACGGCTAGCGCATCTTTATCTACACGAATTTATTGAAAGTTCTCAATAATATACAGTTTGGAAAAAAAGATCTGTATCGTATGAGAATAGTTTTGCAATATATCTCCTCTTCATTACTGCCACAGTAACTTCAAAATTGTGCACTAAATGCAATATGTTTGGCAGGATCTTAATTTTTCATACCGAGATTAGTTTCCAATATTCTCACCACGGCATGGGATTTACTTTCTTGAAAGATATATTGCTATACCAAGTACTATATTGCTTAAATGTTAACTCAGATGGTATAAGCATGACATAGGTATGTACATTTCGACCAAGATAAGACCTACATTCTGGCACCACTCATTCAGCACAATATGATGGACAAGCGACGACGCCACTCTCCTGATCGGAAAGAACACACCCCTTGAGCTAGACAATTGGAGGCAATGTTTCGTGTAGTCACGACAAGCAAATAAACAGAAGAAAAATGGTTATTCGCTTGACTTCTGGTGCTACAGCATCACGTAAAACTCTCCTATAGCCAAGTGAAATGGTATCGATTCCCCAAGTTGACCAAATACTTCTGATGAGATGTTGAGCCGTGCAATGTGGACAGACGTTCACAGCTCGTTCATATTTGTCGATGCAGGATCCTGGGTGCACATGGACCTCTCTACTGTGTCCCATATGCTCGATTGGATTCATGTGGGGCAAACATGCTGCCCATTAGACTCGTCGGAATCGTCCAGAGTGCTTCATCGAATCAAGAGTAGATAAGTAGAGGCCGATCACAAGCTGCGTTATTCTGTTGGGACATTCCATCCTTGAGGGTTGACATGACCTCCATGACTGGCTGCAAATGGTAATCAAACACTATAATGTAGCGGTCAATGACGTATCTGAAAGAAACAGCGGACCCAACTCATACCACTTGAACACATCCTATATCACTATTAAACTACCACTAGTTTGCGCAGTGCCTTGTCGACACCTGCACTCTATGACAATCTGCAGTCTGTGCTACACTCGAACCCTATTATAATGCCGAAATAACTGATACCCCAATGACTCGTCAGACATCACTAAATTTGCCAGTACTCAACGGTCCGATTACTCTATTTACTGGCGAAGTGTTGTGTCCGGTACCTTGTTAATCGTCTTCAGCTTCCACACCCCGTAAAATATCAGGAACACTGCATTTTATTAGCGAGCATGGGTTAATATCCTATACATTAAATCCAGATGATCTAATGACACAGCTCTTACGATAAACACTTCTATCTAGCTGCGGCCAATGCGGGCAATTACGCACCAGTGGTTGTCCACTGCACTGTTAATGGTGAGTAGAAGTGAATTCCATGATATATTCTTGGTGCACGAAAAGTTGTTTCCATGAAGTATATATAAGTGTACATTAAAATTAATGGATAGCGTGTATTATCCTATCAATGAATACTCTAGTAAACAATCGACAGACAAGCCAGTATGTGATTTTGTATTGAAATTATCAGTGCCATTATTTCTTGATACATTTTGTATTTTCTTGTTAATAAAGCAATAATTAATTCCTTTAATATTTCATCTGTTATTGAAGAGAGAAGACGTAAACAAGAGGTGAAGAAAACGGTAATTAATTGCTTTTTCATGCATTCTCTTCAGCTTTGCGCTGGAATATTCAGAGAGATCCCATAAATATTTGTTTTCACAATTATTTTTTTTCATCGGAATTTACTTCAGCAGTGAAAGTAAATTCTCAACTTTCTCCCTCCACTTTACCATCCGTGCGTTTCGGATAAGAAAGAGAAAAAGTATTACCTTGAATCTTCCATTTATTCTCCTTTAGCGTAGATCTCTGGATGGGGAGATATTATAATGAGATTTCGAGATCTAAGAATTTCTCTCCTTTCCAATCCATTGGCTTCAGCCGTTTCTCATTCTCTTCGTTTTTCAACGTTTGTGTGTTTTCGTTTTCATTCTGCAAGAACGAGATTCCTAGCTACCGCGAAAGAAAGAGAAATAAAAGTAGAATTGAATAATGTTTCTAGTTTATGAAAAAGGAAACATGCTATTTCCCCTTTTGACCACTTCTATTCTGAATGTTTTCCAATTCTTCCGGTTTTATTTTCTTGATATATATAACCTGAAAAAGTAAAGACCGAAAAATAACAGTGGGAAAAAGAGTTACCAATATCGTTTAAGGTTTTCATATCATTGCACACCACTAGCAATATTCCTGTGAGTGATGCGATTGTGTACATAGAGTTCTTAGGAGACATAAAAAAGATCGCTTTCCAGCTCAGTGGTTAGGGTCACGTACTCCGAATTTGTACTACGGAGGCACGAATCCTGCTATAGGCCCTAACGTTTTCTTTCCTGGATTATTCTTTTTTGTCAAACGATGTCTTAAATTTGTTCGAGCAACTACTTGTTATCCTGTTCTGGGATTTACAACGAAATAAACCACAAAATATGTTACACCTATTTAGCTATAACACAAAGTTAACGCTAGTTCGAAAACCCGATAACGGTAAGCATAGGATCTCTAATATTTGAACTATTTACATTTTGCACACAATGATATACTACCGACATTTCCCCGTTTGCTTTTCATTAGTTCAATAATAGTGGTTGCCAATCAAATATCAGAAAATTGTGCTGTCCTACAACGACTTCTTTTATTTGGGAAAGTCATGAAATCGTCATTCTTTTAATATTTTTTTTGGGGGGGAGGTTAGGAATAAGACATCAACGACACGAGACCATCTGCCATTCCAAGAAAAGATTTGTAATTTAAAGATTCCACCTTTACTCAACAAGAAGTGAGAGTAGCCTTGGTTCACATACGTGAATTAATAATTGTTTAGCACCTGGAGCACACAGATCCCATGATAGCACTTTTCAAAGGTAAAATTACATCCGACCATTCAATACATATTGGATTTCGCGGTAGACATCCGAGAGGAAATTTCAAGTTAATCCTAAAAAAAATACTAATAAAAAATCTAATATGTGATATCCGTTTTCTACAGATGGACACCAGTTGGACACACGTACTAATACTTAAAATACAGGATGATATAAAGCCTCTCTTGTTGAGAAGCCCTTGAATTTCTCTTTCCCAGGATTATTAAATCATGTCATCATCGACATAACAAGACACGTTAGAAACAGAATTATATAAAACCATTGCTTCACCTATTTCGCTCTCTCAGTCTTGCGATTCAGTTCGATCAGACAACATCTCCGTTATTCTGTTTTGATAAGTGTAATTTATAAGTCCACGTTTTCGAGGACTTAGTGTGCAATCTTCGATCTGCTGTTAAGGGAACTTTAACTTTTCTGACATGATTGGACTTAACATAATTTGTCAGTGTTTCATATTTGGTTGATATCTTAAATTAGTTACACTGACAGACTTTCATTGTTCGAATAGAAATTGTTGTCAAATGTGATAGTGGTGTAGTTAAAAACATATTCCTCTATGATATTTGAACATTGTCCTGCTATGGCGAGTTCTCATGAGTTATCTCAGTTACATACACTTGAATTACACCTCAGACGAAACTTGGTAAATTGTGCAGATCTTGTAATGACTTTTGGTATTTAAATTAAGTTATTTCTGCTATGGTAATTGAAGCTATTACATTTGTTATTACGTTGTTAGATATTATGTTAGCTAGTTTGTAGAAATATTGAATTGGTGATTCGACCCAGTCGACGCTGGTACGAAACGGCATTTCATAAAATGTATTCCATTTGTTTATTGCAAAGCCTCAATTGCGTCGTGTAACATCCTCCGAAATATATTTAGAGGAAAATACATATGCTGTATCATCTCGTGATGCGTTCCTGACAAATTTAAGGAACAAGACAAGACTTATAACAATACTTTCAAGACACCTACAGCTAGCAGGGGTTAAAGTGCTGCTAGCAGAAGCCGGTGCTGATACACCAATCGTGACGACTGCAATTGATAGCGCACATACCGAAAAGAGGTGGGTTATAGTCGGAGAGGATACAGTTCTCTTAGTTTTACTAAATGCCTATGCTCGTTCTTAGCATGATATTTACATGCTCGTCCCTAGCAAAGTGAAATGTCCTCAGAGAGTATACAGTAGCAAAGCACTTCAAGAATCCTTGGGTGAAATGAAGGACTTCCTGCTCTTTCTTCATGCTGCTACAGGATGAGGCATTACTTCGGCTCTGAATGGAAGAGGGAAAGTCAAAGATATTAATAAGTTTATAAATGATTCAGAACCACGAACGGAAGATGCTGTTTTTAATGTAGAAAACTCATCACCAGATGATATTACAGAGGCTGAAGAAAAGTTTCTTTGTGTAATATACAGTGGAGAAGTCACTGATTATATGAACCAGTTGCGTCATGAGTTCTACTTGAAGACTGTAGCGAAACAGAGTTTTATTGGAAATTTTAACCTAGCTACTCTTCCACGTGTCCTCATTCGCAAGAAGAGATCATTCATTAAGGATTTTCTTCCAAGTTCAACAATGGAAGGGAGTGAATCTAGATCCCACTCAATGGGGATGGGCGTATCACAATGGAAATTAATTCCAATTCCAACTGCGGAAGAACCTGCTCCACGTCTTCTTCTTCACCTATTATCTTACGACTACAAAAAAGGATGTGGCAATAATAATTGTGAATGCATAAAAAGTGGACTTCAGTGCTCTAACATGTGTGAATTCTGTTCAGAATACGATTGCAGTAACCGTTTGTCTCTATTAGATGAAGATAATATATAGAAGAATCTCCCAGCATATGTTGTTTTTCATAATTCGCAAGATCATACGCATATTTCTTTACAAAAATTACATACAATATTCCTTCTGTTGTATGTTGTAATAAACAAATATAATTGAAGCGTATGCGTGAACAAACGTCTAAGTGACATGTTCATTTTTTTGGAAAAAAATAACGAGTACACTTTTATATATAATAAGAAAAATATGAGGCATAAAATATTCATACTTTGCACAAAATCGGACTTTAGTCTAACATGTCTTCGTGCAAAGTACGAATATTTTATAGCTCATATTTTTCTTGTTATATATAAAAACGTACTCGTGATTTTTATTATTTGAAAATGTCAATTAGACGTTTGTAATGGCCATATTTTAATATGGCAACGATATGTAAGCAGTAAATAAGTATTATCTAGAAAGTGACACAAGAACTAAGTTTCCAGCTTACTTCTTTAAGAAGATATTGATGTCTGAGTTGTGCATCGGCCTCTTCACCTGGACGACATATTGAATCCAAATGACGGCCTTATCAATCACATCTGACTAAATATTTTTTATGCTCTAAGAACCTTAAGCAAGCATCATAAGTCAAACTGAGGAGACATGTGAGTTCACACGCAACCAGTATAGCAGGTGGCTGAGAACAATGTCATCTTATCGAAAATTGCACACCCAATGTCACATAAATTCGACTAGCTCTCTTAATTTTTAAGATAGACCAACATACGTAGCATCGTTATAAAGCTAAGATTGTGATCTATCACGTTTATTTCGAGGCACTGTTTCATATCTCTCCTATAGTTTCTGAGTTGCATGCCAATGAAACATTATTGTACAATGAGAAGAACTGTATTGTTTTAGATAATGACCGCCATTTTTTAATATGGCTGCAGTATATAGAAGCATGCAAACTTGCATTCCTTAAACTATACTATTATCCTGAAACTGACATGAGAATGAAGTTTCCTCCTTAATTCTGTGAGTAAATATTGTCATTTAAGTGTAAGTCGATGTCTCGGTCTGGCCGCCATATTGTATACAAGATGGCAGATTTTCCCAAAGTGGGAGAAGGTGGGAATTTCCAGGATATGTTCAGGGAAGCATACTGAACGTTACCTAAGTGTTTTCGCTTTATTATTGTTTTTGTCCACGTTCGAACCTAAATGCACTGGGATAGAGTCAGGTCGGTTGCGGCAACCATAGATGTATTTGAAAGGAGATTCACAGTCCTCAACGTTTCCTCTAACACAATAAATAACAACTCAATCCAGCAAAGGTGCTTAACAAACGAGTAAATGAGTATTGACAGTCAGCAGAGAGCTGTGTACAATTCAGGTTTTATGTTCAATGTTGTTTTAGATTTCCTGAAACACGATTAATCTCTTTCGTTCTAACAAGTTTCAGGACTATAAATTTAAGTTCACAACAACTTCTCTTCAAAATCTGAACTGGCTGCGTGGTTCAATTGTTTAGGGAAGTTCGTGGTTGTGTATGCCAAACATTATGCAAAGCCAGAGTAGATCTCGACTTGCAGAGATGATTGAAACAAATGCGGCATAACGCATGAAAATAAACATTTGCATTATGTTTTTCAGGCAACAGTAGTGAAGATTTTGAAACTACTTGTAAGCTGTACAGACTACAAATAGCGCGAATCTTAAGGCTCAGTGGAAGTAGATGGCTTTTCTCATTCTATGTCGTTTATTCAAATTTTAGTGCAGGTGAACAGAACATATTTTTACCGTTAATAATCCGTTTCGAAACTCAATAATAAGATCAGTTAGTATTAAAGAAATGCTAGTAGTAACTTTAAACTTACGTCCAAACACTATTGGCAGAGAATAATGTCAAGAAAGAGTCTGCACGCAATAATGATGCTACTACTAGCATTTCTTCAATACTAATTGCACCTATTATTGACGTTCGAGAAGGACTATTAACAGTAAAATTATTTTCTGTATTCCTGCATTAAAATTTGAATAAGCACTGTAGAATGAACAAGCTAAGTAATGGTTTTTACTGTAGGCAAAACCAAAACGCCCCTCGTATAAATTAAAATTATCTTATAACGTATCCAAAAGAAAGAGTTAAAATCATAGGGACAAATGGAGGGTTACTAAGCGAAGGCCGGGGACTGCCATTTTTACAGTCAAAGTCGTAGATTTTCTCCAACGGTGTGTGGCTTATCTCTGTCGAACATGTGGCTACTGAAATCTGGTAGGAGCACAAATGGAGAATACTAAGCGATTGAAAAGGACCTGTCAGTTTTAGAGTCACATTCATTATTTCCCTCGCCGTTGCAGAACATGATGAATCCAACGGTGTATAGACCATCTCTGTCGGACTTGTAGTTCCTCAGATCTAAGAGGGACACAAATGGAGAATACCAAGTGACTATTAATAGAAAGGACCTACCAATTTTAGGGTCAAAGTTGTAGGTTATTCCACGGTTTCAGACCATTATGAATCCAATGGTGTATGGCTTAAGCTCTGTCACATTCATAGTTACTGAAGTACATCGCTTTGAGTCGAAATATGTTGATTTGGTTTAAATATTCCCATAAGCGCAGAAGATATAGGAGAAAGTCATTTTTTTCAAGATAGTGGCCGGTGATACCGAAAATGCATGAAAGACATTCAAGTACGTGGATCGGAGTAGAAATATGTTGGTTTGATAGAAATTGTGCAATAAACGTCGATGATATAGGGAAAAGTATATTTTCTCAAGATTAAGGTCGAAGGTACCGAAAATAAATTAAAACAATTGAGATACTTTGCTTTGAGTCGAAATATGTTGGTTTGGTAGAAATTTTCCCATGAACGCCGAAGATCAGGAAAACGTCCGTTTTTTTAAGACGGCGCGGCGGCCTATGGAACCAACAATAGATGAAAACCAATTAAATACATTTAAAAACGATTTAATTATATTTAAATCGGTCTGAGTCGAAATTTGGAGGTTTGGTCGAGATATTCCCAAAAATTACGAAGATATAGGGAAAATTTCATTTTTCAAGATGGCGGCCGAAAAATAGCTCTTATACATGGAACAGCTGAACTACAATAGCACGGGTAGAAAATGCATTAAAATCAATTATGTACGTCGTTCTTAGTCGAAATATGCCTTCTGTATGAATCTTAGTCGGCAATATTGGATTCAACATGGCGGCTTTCTGATCATTTAATGAGTTTCTCGTAACTTCATATTGATAATTTACCTTTACCCCAAATTTCGCTTGACTAGCTCATGTAACTATCGTAACCAGACTCTTCGGGGGACTCCGCCTCCATGGTACAGATCTACCCCCGTACTCCCCAGGGGACTGCGGTCCCATAGGGCAGGTGAGCCCCATTTATTGTAACCTACTCTTGGTCATACACCCTCATACCAAATTTCGTTTCTCTAGCTTCAGTGGTGTGGACAATGGGTTTTAGGCTACCATGTTGGATTAAAGATTGCGCCATTTTCAAAATGTTGTAATACTTTCCTAAACTACTTGTGATAAAACACCTTTATACCAAATTTCGTATCTCTAGCTCAAACGGTTTCGAAAATAAATTTTTAGAGTCCGCCATTTTGGACCCATGATGGCGTCTTTCAGGACAATTTGTAATATTTTCGTACCTACTATCGATGATGTACCTTCGTACCAAAGTTTGTTTCTCTAGCTCGAGCAGTTTAGGCTATGTTCACAATAAAACAATAAGTTTGGAGTCCATTTTGGATCCAAGATGGTGACTTTTTCAACAGTTTGTAATATTTTCTTAATCTACTAGCTATGATTTACCTTCGTACCATATTTGGTATTTCTAGCTCTAGTAGTTTAGGATATGAACTCTACATAGAGATGGAGAATACTAAGCTATTGAAAAGGACCTACCAGTTTTATTTATTTGACAGGTGATTTCAATCTTTGAGACTATTACGAACGGTGTATTGCTCACCTCTGTAGTTACTGAGATCCAGGAGGGCAAGTGGAGAATACTAAGCGATTGAAATGGACCTGCCACTTTTAGAGACAAACGGATAATTTTCCCCATCGTTTCAGATCATGACAAATCTAACGGTGTATGGTTCATCTCTGTGTGACTTGTAGTTACTGAGATCGATAGAGGGGGGACAAACTTACCATGTCAAAATACATGGGAAAAATGGAGAAAGCTAAGTAAATTGAAAGGACCTGTCAGTTTTAGAGTCAAAATCATAAGTTTCCCCATCGTTTCATATCATGACGAATCCAACGGTGTGTAGCTCAACTCTGTCGGACTTGTAATTGCTGAGATCCAAGGAGGTGGGGGGTGGCAGACAGACAGGACAAACCATATATCTTCCCTTATTTACTGACATTCATACGGGTGCGCTAAAAAGGGCAGAAACATCCACTTCCATCGAGTCTTAAGCGATAAGACAAAATAAATGTTAATTGAGGAGAATATTATGTGAAGATGATACGCAGGATGCTATTTCTTGCCTGAAAATCACTGTATTTCTCACGCACATGCTTTCTATCTCAATGATGACGTTAATCATCTCAAGAATATGAAGAACAGAGGATTCTGTTACTGAAGGGCAACTTCAAAATTTTAAAATGAATCAATGACTGATTTTGCTTTCTTTGGAACAAACATGAAATTTTGAACAAATTGTGGATGAAATATTGTTTAATATCTCGTAACGTTTGTCAATTACAAGAGTTAACTTGCCAAGTAGCTCTTGTAACTGAAAATATTTAAAAATGTTTCCTTTGAAAGTTGTTCAAAATTTTTTTTGTTTCAAAGAAAGCAAAATCGATCATTGTTTTTATGTAAAATTTTAAGTTGCCCCAGTAACAGTATTCCAGGTACGCCCCTGTTTTTGAACATTTCACCGTTTGATTACGCATATCACATTTAGCATTTCACTTTAGTTTTGGAATCTTTGTTTACTATTCCTTTTGAGTAACAGCATCCAGAAAGTCCCGAGAAACCTCTTTAGCATGTTAATTTTGACCTCCAATTAGTTCTTCTAGCTGCCAAACTGTATGAACTATTGAAAAGTGTTTCCTCTAAAAGTTGATCAAAATTTAGCGCTTGTTTCAACGAAGGCAAAATGAACCCGCTGTTTCCATTTAAAATTTGAATTTATCCACCCATAGGGGTATTCCTGAGACGCCCCTGATTTCAGAAGCATCACTACATGATTCCGCACGTGCACTTTGGTATGACCACTATTTGTTTCAAAGATTTTTGTGCATTAGGAGCTGAGTTATGGCCCTGTTACGGATTTCCAGAACCACCCTGTATATACTTTTGCTGCAGGTTCCATGTGGGTAGTTAATTTAAATGCTCCATGATTAAATGTTCCTGTACATATACACAATTAATTAAGTCACTAGTCAACTATATATGGAAGTTTAATATACATACTGAGTATATTTACTAGAGAACATTTACAAAATGTCTGATTTTCATTAGTTTAATTGCCTGCAATGCGTAATTTATTATAGACAAGAAAATCATGTGTAATTCTCTTTGGTAGTGGAAGAACAACCATAGGCTGTATGATTGTCGCTCTCAATAAAATCTTATTCAATTTAATATTGATCCCTTCCAATTAGACTATTCTTTACTATTTAGTGACATTATTACTAAGTGTGTGTGTTTGTTGTTGTGTATGTGTGAAAGAGAGAGTATGTATTGTGAAAGTTATTCCAGCATCTGAAATAATACATTTAGAACGGATGTTTGTATATCGTGACCGAGAATGAAACGAGTCAAACATAGATCTAGTAACTACCACAGGTCATGTTTTGTGTGTCTGCACATCGCAATTGTGTACACTGAAATCAAATCCTCAGTCTAAAGAAAAATGAAGCTTAATACATGAAAGCAGATGTGTTTTAGATGATTAAAAAAAGTTTTTCCTTGTTCCTGGTCTGCCCTGTCTCGTTTATTAATCAGACCAACGTCTTAATAAAAGTAAGTATATAGAAACGGACTTGGAATTTGAAATCAGTGATTTCAAATTCTCCACTTTCATGTCCGTTTTTAATCTAGTGACGATCGCTGATCCGAGTTCAGATTTTGTTTACCACCCGTTGAACAAAACATTTTAATGACGAGTTAAGATTACCCATGACTTAGTCTCGAATCATAGATGAAATAATAATGGGAAGGGAATTCCCATTATTTCGAGGTTCTTTATGCTACCTGGTGTCTGTCCAGCCGAACTAAAAATAAAGTTATGCTAGTCAACTATGCGCAATATCTACGTTTTTAATATTTTGCGGACTAATAAAATGAATTAGCAGATGCTTAACTCGCACTTCGTGCATTTCCATGTGTCGAACTCAAACACGTTGCATATCAGCGTTGTATTGTTAGTTCTGCTAGACCGACGCCAGGTGTCATGAAAGATATGGACAAAACGGGCTTCCTATCTATAAAAAATTTATCTATGGTTTTAATGTTATCTTAACATACTACACTTGCATTTTCACTATGTTCTTCACTTTCATTTCCAGTAATTCTTTTAGGGTACACCCCAAATCATTGGCTTTCTTTTAATTTAACCCTTTCCGCCCGTTTGTTATGCAGACTACCACATCATTCAAAGCAGCTGAAGAGAAACTAATTCCAGATTAGAGTTCAGAGAACATGATATATCCGGCTGTTTTGAAACTTACAACGCTAAAGTCGGAAAGTCCTTATCATTTAGTTAGATGTCTCCACTTAAAGACCTCACGCTACTTCAGCACCTTTTCCTCTGTTGTGCCGTAAGCTTATACTAACGGCTATCCTAAAAGCTACGCAACCCACAAAAAGCATAAAGGAAACGTCCTTGTGGTGAAAATAACACTACGTATTCAGAAGGCATGATTTAATCTAACAACAATCACCGTTCAGGACTGTTGTGAACATTGCTACTAGAGTCTTTTTCTTTTTTAAAAAAAAATCTGCGTATTTATTGCACGAAACTCGTTTCTGTAACTGATTACAATACTTCTCACTGTCAATAGAAAGTCAGTGTGGTTGCTCACCGAACGTGAGAAAAAAAACTATCTGAAAGCTTATAATCTTTGTGTGGGAGTATTAGCAGTGTATTTCGAGATTGAATAATTTTCACGATATTACAACAACCGAGCCGCCGTAGCTCAGTGGTAGAGCGTTGGGGTAGCATTCGGGAGATCGTGGGTTCGAATCCAGTGGCCGACTATCCTGACTGAGGTTTCTCGAGAGGTTTTCTTTTTTCAGTCATACATGGTAAATGCCGGGATGGTACCTTCAACATATGGCCTGGTCGACACATTCCCGAATCATTTCCCCAAACCTATCCCAGCCTGAGCCTTAGATGCCTAAAGGTCATAAACAAAAATTGAATCAACTCTATTATAACGTACTCTGGAAACACTTTGGGGTGTGTGTGAGATATTGCGGGACACGTTTTACCTCTGATAAGCTTACTACGTGATTTTGAACGAAAAAAGAACACAGTTTGAGAATGTCCCGTTTAGCAACATGCCTACACCTTGCAACCCTTGGGAAAATGAGAAACCTATTCTCCTCCCTTTCACCATTTTTAAAATATAATGAACAAGTGACAGTCGAAACTCAAGCTTTAAATTTCAGTATTTCCAGATGTAGTTAATTATATTATTATTATTATTAAAGTTGGAGTACGACCGTAGAAGTTGAGCATAATTTACGAGTGTTTGAAAATAAGGTTTTGAGAAAGATATACGGGCCGAAACGGGACGAGATGACTGGAGAATAGAGGAGACTGCATAATTATGAACTTCACAGACTGTACAACTTACCCGACGTTGTAATAATAATGAAATCACGATAACTAAGATAGGCAGGCCAAGCATCTCGGATGTTAGAAAAACGAAGATTATATTCCATCTTGGTTGGAAAGCCAGAGGGAAAGAGACCGTTGGAAAGACGGACACGACGTTGCGAAGACAATATTAGAAAGGATCTTCAGGAAGTAGATGTTGTGATGAAAACTGGCTTGATCTTGCCCAGGATAGATTCCGATGGTGAACGTTTGTTAGTGGGGCGATAAACTTGCGAGTTCCGTAAGCAATAGAGTAAGTAAAGTAAGTATTATTATTATTTTTTTTTACATATTTTTACTTTTGTTGTCTTTCGTGAGGTTTGAAAAAGTTATAACACATATTATATTGCCAATTCCTAGTAACAGTGTTACCAGAGTGCATTATAGTATTGAAGGGACCTACATTTACGGGATACACCGCTGAAGAAAGTACATAAACTTTTATATTTGAAATTTATCTTCCATTGTGCACTGATATCCTACAATGGTATACATCCAATCATGCCAAAACTGTTAAGCAAGGCAACATAAGGGCTTAGGATATTATTTTCTTGATATGGGCAAATGGGTTGTGGGAATATGGAGGGACCTAAGAATATGAAGGAACAGTCACAATAACAGAAAATGAAGAAAATATTCCTAAAAGTAAAACTTAAGTTTGAACTGAAAACGTACACTTCTTACACACTTGAAGGGCACTTTCTGGACACTTTAAATGAGTCAACTTTCAATGTGCGAAAAATGTGAAGAAAATGAGCTTTTCAATTGAAGAGCTGAATTGTAAAACATCCCAAGTCCATCGGAATATACTTTTCAGGAGGAACGAAAAACAGTCCAAGGTCTTCGTATGTTATTCTATTCAGCGGGAATTATTTTGTATGAAAAAAGGGTTTCTGTGGTGGAATTTGGATGTAATATTTATGCAAGTAGATAGTCCTTTGAACATATATACCGACGAACAGAAAAAATGCAAATACGAAAAAAGTGGACTCGGGATGTTTTTCAATTCAGGTCTTCAATTACAAACGTATTATAGTTTGTGGTAGTTTAACGAGGAAATGTTGGCTGGAACATGGATCGACTCACTGACATTCTTAAGCTACTTGATGAGTCGAGAATATAATAAATGCCCTAGTTCCATATTGAAGAAATTATATGCAAGTGAGTGAGTAAGGTTGATGTTATCAGAACCTATTGCAAACAATATGTATAAATGAAGCGTATAATATGTAATCGCAATGAGGATATGAATTGGTTAAATTCTTGTTCACATCGTGTTACTTTATTTTGTTCTAAACTTCGACATTTTCTGAGTAGATGCAAACAAAATGTGTACGTACAAAAAGATTCTTTTCCGTAGGATAAATTGCATTTATTTACGACTTTTAGGTATTTTATAACTCAGTTCGGGATATGATAGGAGGAAGGATGCCGAAAGAAATTGGTCAGGGCTCATGATTTAAAGTACAATCACGACATTTTTCTGGGGTGGCAAGACAAAAGCCCTGGAAAAACGTCGATGACGATGGATGGTGACTGAGATCGAACCCAAGATATTACAAATGCGAAGCCAACGCTTTATCAACTGAACTACGAGCGCTTGACATATTTTCTTACAATGTATCTGTGGATGTAATACAGTAAAATAGATGAATGAAAGGTAATAAATAGATTTTGGTATGCTTTGGTAGATTTTTAATTTCACTTCATAACTAGACTTTTTACAATTTGAGATAAATTTTCTAATTTTGTCTCCAACTGTCCGTAAATTATCCGAAAATATATTTAGGACAGGAACTGACGATTTCGTATTTGTTACGTCACCCAATTAATACCGATGTATAGGAGGTGCTAAACGTATAGTCAAGGATCAAGTTCAACGCTTGTAGAGTAAGGTAGGTGGCTGCAATTCCGTCATGTTTGCAAATCTGCCACCCACCCATATTATCTTTGTTTTGAAACTGAATCGAGAGAAGGTAGGGGTGTTTGGCCAGGCATCGCATGAGAAATATTTGTTCTATATGCATACAATTCTTGTTAATATCCACACGTAGTAAAATCAATGGTGAGGAAAAACTCATCTATATTTTTCTGCGTTGAGTGAATATATATTTCTTAATTATTAACATTTTGATACTTATCTCGCGTAGTGCACAGAAATGTTGAAGGTATTGTGCATTATACACATTAAGTAGTTTCTGGATCAGTCGTCTGTGTTACTGGTGTTCATCCCACGTTTTTGAAAGGTGTTAGTGCGTACAATTTCGCCATGTGAAACAAAGGACCTTCCTTATGAAAGATAATTTATAATTATTTTAAATGGACTGCTAGATATTACTTTGAACTCAAATAATATTGAGACCAATCTAGAAAATACGATTTTCAATTTTTTCTACAGTATTTTTCATTAGCAATGTTTTCTTCATTTTGATATATTCTGCTAATTCATGCAAGTGAAAATTAATATTTAACTTAAATATTTCAATAATTACTATAGAAATAATTGTTTCTAGTTTATTTAACCAATGTTAAAGTAAAATACGTGGGGTGTAACACACAACATATTCCTATTTTACTAATGCAGACAATTTAGAAACAAACTGGTGAAATTGCATGCATGGTGTTTGCAATTTCGTCTTTCTGCAAATCTCTCTTTATCTTCCTCGTAGCAGGCTGATAATTCTAAGTCCTCATAATTTAATATTATCAATAAATACAATATCACCCTATCGTATACGTGTGCCATCTTGATACAAACTACTTTCGTTTAAATAAAACGTAGCATGGCGAAATTGTCGCGTCCTACCTTGTAAATAGGTAATTGACACAATATTTATTTGTAAAAATATGCCTGTCTAAAACAAATATGACGTCTCTCTTTATATCCATATTTCAAAGGTGCTAATATCACAGAAACGTTCAAAATAGTACTTTATATACCCTTTACTGAGTTTCTAAGGCTCTTTAATATTTTGAAAATGCTGGATTTATTGTTATTTTTTTACTTAATTTATCTATTAATTTCACTATTTTCTCTTAAGCCGAATTAATTTTTCTTTTCAGGTAATTTTCCTTTTAATTCTACTATTTTTTAAATATAAAACAGTAATAATTTTTACATTTCACTGAATTTAACTTTTAATTTCACTGTCTTGTTTAAATCAAGATTAATCTTTACTTTTCACTTCATTTTTCTTTCACGTTTAGTGGCTTAATTATAGTATTTTTAAACTGTATGCATTTCCGTGACGTTGGACATATCTCTATCAGATTTTTATACTTTTCTTCTGGAATTTTCTCTAATTTCTTCACCTTCACATTCTATACCAATTACAATAGGGAAATTGACGCTAAAACCTTTTTCGCACGCTACTTTTTATTATATGCACTTCTCTACGTAGTCATCGAGTCAATCCTAAGTTTATTTATACTTGTTTAACGAAAAGTATAAGAAAACTTTTGTATTCTTGTTTGGAAAAGTCAGTTTTATTTAAAGTTTGTTTACAATGACGATTATTTCCCGAAATCACATCTGAAGATTAACTACACTATAATTATGTGTAATTTGGGTGGTTTATATTTCAAATCGTGTAATCAACACATATGCTTAAATGAGTAAGTCGTGTCGTTTCAATGTAACTTCACAGATACGTAGATATACTAGAACAAGATCACTACCAATACGTTTTCTACAAAATCAGTTTAATGAAAATGAGTGTACCCATTTATGGATATATACATATGCATAAAAAATATACGCATTTAAACTTTAGATATTTCTATTGTTCAAAATTAGTTTAAATTATAGAACTGTAAAGTCATTTATTGTCACTAATGCAAACCTTTTCACATATTGAGTTAGGTTTTTTTGGCTAATGCGAGTAGGAAAAAGAATTATTCGAAAATAAAAGATATTGATTCAATTCATCAATACAATGAATGGAGAAAATTCAAAAATACATTTATTGGAAACATGCTACCGTCTCTAAGCACTCATGGAAAATAAATTGTTCTGTAACTTACCCTTTAGATTGTTGCGGGCTTGCATGAATTTTTTTATGTTCTCTTATATACAGAAAGAAATACAAAACCAATCACCGCGTCGTGCCAAGAACAGAATGAAGGCAATTGGATGGATCGTCTCTCTCTCTCTCTTTCTCTTCCTCTCTCCCTCCCTCCCTCTCTCTCTCTCTCTCTCTCTCTCTCTCTCTTCCCTCATTTGTGTCACTCATTCAGTGTGCGTTCAATTTAGTGACCGCGCGTGATTCAAACAAAGGCGTTGGAGTCAGTTGCAATTTGTTGTTACCCACCCAGCCCCCGTGACCCAGTTTTTATGACCGCTTACTTCAAATAGACACTATGGACGCGGTAAGAGCACGTGTTCCGCTCAAGTAAGCCGTCCTGGTCAATATTTTCTAGCGTTTTTCTCACTCTCATCAGGCGAATGTAAGAATGTCGTCTTCAATGAAGGTTCTGTCTGTTTTATTCGAAATTCCTTCTGCTAGACATCCGGGCGATTTTTCTTTGATGATAAAATTATGCTTAATTTTTTTTATAAATCCGTCATCCAGGCCTCGTGATTCAGACGCTAATGTCATAAACTTTGGAGCGGCAATGGGTAGGTAAGCTTTTTCAAACTCCGTGACCGACCATCCTGGTTGACATTTTCCAGGGTTTCCTAAGTTTTACTAGGTCAATGCCGAGAAGGTAACTTAAGTAAGGACTTCCTCATCTTTTAACTTACGCATTTTAGCTTCAACTAAATAGCCAAAGCCCTTAAATAAATTTAAATTTAATAAAGTCATATGAAACGTTAACATAAGTACACTGAGTTCTTTCAGACGAACCAAATATCCCGTTTACTCACTTTGACTCTTTGAACACACATTCTGGCAAGTATGTCTCTGATGAGGAAATGTCTATTTTACTGAGCAGTACAATTGTGACGCCACTTACGATAATATTGGCGTCACTAGTACCAATATTGATCAATAGGTGCTACCCAAAAATGTTGCGCGTGTAGTAAGTATCAACTTGATATCTCAGTGATTATTTCTGAACCCGATACATCGAAAAATTTTGTATAAAAGTACAAAAAATTGTGAATAACAATAAGACTATGTGTTAGAAAATTTTTGAAACCATATATTTTTTCATTGGTAGCTCATGAGAAAACAGGTAAGTTATATTAACTGATGCACCACTAAGGAAGTTTTATTCGTATCTAATATCTTAGAATGGTTCCAATTCAAATCTACTAAATTAAGTACATCCAACACAAAATGATCAAACAAGACAAATATTGTAGAACGTTATTTAAAATCTTAAATTGTATTCTCAAAGCGAAGTGTTGGAAGAAGTAAACGCTGAAAAGTGTCCAAGAACTGTTAAACAAACTTACACATACCAGTGTATGCAATATTATAAGAGGACAAAGGGTGAGTTTGCCATTTATATTTTTATAAGATAAAATTAATTGTTTGGGCTGTAACAACACTATGGCTTACGCCCTTCCCGATATATTTTTATAGTAAAAATAATAAAGCGTTTTTGGTAAATGTTTTTTGTCTGAGTTCATGAAACGTGTTAACTCTGTCACCACAAAATTCCTTCACACAAATGAGTTAATAGTGGTGTAATTAAATCCGTATTAGCTTTGTCGATATATTAATCCTACTATGAACTATGGGTTAAAGAAGTCGAGTACTATCTGATTGTGCAATACGTGATTATATGTGTATAATACAATAATACCATACTATGTGATGGCATAAAGTTTATGTAATCAATTACGTTATAAAATAATGTCCCCTCACTAACAAAGAAGTCGTCGGAACGTTCGTTAAGAGGGCTCCTCGCTCCAATCCCCAATTTGTAACATTTTTAAAAATATTTAAAAAAAAAACTAAGAGCACTTTCAAAAATGTAAGCGCATAGCGCAATAGAATTACTATGAAATAAAATGGACAGCGATCTCGAGATCTTGTCCACTGATGAGTGATACATTTTCAAAGATTATGACGTAACTATTTAATTGAAGACTTAGCACTCATCAATAAACAAGATTTCGAAATCGCTTTCCATTGTATTTCATAGTAATTTGTAAGTTGTAGTGCGCTATACGCTTACATTTTTGATAGTACTCTTAGTTTCTGAAATATTTTGAAAAATGTTAAGGGGGGGGGGTAGAGCAAGAAGCCCTCTCAAAGAATGTCGTTTCCGCTCAGAGTACATATCTATTTGTTCCAGACACTTCTGAGTCGGATCCGACCCAACCTTACGATTAAAGCCCTAATTTTGTTATTATGAATTTATGCTGTTGTTTGCAGTTTTTTCTATTGTTTGCTTTCAATAAATCAATTTCTACTCCAGACGACATATTAGCCGACCTATAAAGGCAGAAGGAATCGTAAAATGTTGAAAGTGATTATATGAAAACGTCTCCGAGAACGACGAGTATGAATTCTGTCTTATAGTGACGATCCTATGTTGATTGTGACACTGTTGAAATGATTTAAATAAACACTGACACAGATATCTTATGTATACACTCGAGTACCTGAATTTATTGCTTTGAATGTTTCTGTAGAACAGTGGTTCTCAAATTATCCTACAACACGGAATACTCGGTGAAACGGTCAGCCCACCACGGATCTAGGCATCTTTTTCAAAATTCAAATATCAAAATGTGTGAATAATGACTTGACAACTCGTTTAAATGCATTATCATTATTATAGGGGGAGCTAGGGTACCCCACTGTGGATCCCGCTAGAACTAAATGAAACTAGTATGTTCAGAAGCTTCAATTTTCCTTGATTCACATTAGAAACATTAGCACAAGAAAAATGTGTTCCGAAGGATCAAAATCCAATATGGCAGCCAGCCGCAACATACATTTTTTAACGCCATACCTGTGTTACTTAATTTTCTTAGAGAAAAAAAAACTAACAACAATGGAATTATGAAACATACCTTGTTTTATTTGGTGAATAACAGACTATTAGAGAATAATATTGTTATGCGTATATTGGTCTACGTTTAGAAGAAAAAGAAGAGGATATCTAAAAAAATCAATTTTTTACATAATTTTATATTCTTATGTTCCTTTACACTCAGGCCACTGTTACTTGGAAGTCAAATTTACTTCTAAAATGTTTTACTATCTATCCTCCATCAACATACAAAAATCTATGGTTTACACTTGCTGAGTTACGGACAAAAATATTACATAATTATAAAGTAAGGTAAATTTTGCACAAAGCTTGAATTTACAAGAAAAAGAATAGTTTGTAAAAAACATTGGTACATCGTAAGAATAAGACAATACATACATGATTGAAACATACTCAAATCTCTAAAACAATGGTTTCCTTCTCATCAGTACTCCTACAGGCATATTAGGAAGAAAATTTGACTGGCATCAGTTTTGTAAATCTAAAAAGTAATAAAAATTTCTCAGATATACAAATGCATAATAATACATTACGTATTAACCGTTCCAGATTTAAGTTCCCCTTTGCTGGGCGGCCAAACACTGAACAGTAAACACACACACACAACCTAGCTCATACGTGACACTTATCCTCTCTCACGCAGTGTTGAAAACTCAGTATTTTTTTGCAGAGTACATTGTACGTAACTTTGTTTAAATAGTCCTGAATTCAAGTTAGCGTCGGAATATACAGTACTCATTTAGTCCACGACAACTGTTTGAAAAAAAAAATCCTGCTACATACTATAAAAGTCAGAGGCAAAGATATTAATTATTCATTCATGGGTGTCAGGTTCAGTGTTTAATCTTTTTTTCTCTCCCTCTCTCTCTCTCCCTCGATATAGGTGTGTGCAGCAACAGTTGCTACCCCTCCCGCTTTCTGTCTCTTTCTTTCTTTCCTTCTCTCTCTCTCCCTCCCCCCTCTCTCTCTCTCTCTCTCTCTCTCTCTCTCACACACACACACACTGAAAATCGGGAAGTTCCCGTTCTGTTCTAAGTATGCCTGACGTATACGCAAAATAGTTCCTTCTTCCGAGGCCCTACGTGCTGAGAGAGATGAAATAATCTTAGGTCAAAGCGATCGGTGATCTCTGGCGCCGTGTTACGTGTGTTTGCTTTCATAAAATGGAGACATCGAAAGAAAGCTCCTCGTAGAGTAAGGGAGTAAAGGAATACATATAATAGAAGGGTCTGTATCTAATAACTTTCTTCTGAGGACTGGATGAATGGTAATATCTCAATAAAAAGGCTTCGTGATCCAGTCGACTCTGTATAAGACATTAGGCCAACAGTAAGACCAAGCGGCCGTAGCATAGTTAATAGAGTGCTGACTTCGTATTCAAGACATCTTCTGTTATATACCAGTGGCAGACCATCCTGACTGAGGTTTTCGTAAATCACACCAGTGCCGGATCTAAGGGGGGAAGGGGGCAATCACCCCAGGCGGCACGCTTAGGGGCGGCAAACAGCTAAGAATAAAAAATAAAAGTTCTTAAAAAAGGAAGTAAAATTGCCTATTGAATTGAAATTGAACTAAAGGTGTTCAAAATTTCAAAACCGGCGCGCTAAGACATTTTTCCATGTTATTCCATACAACCTACTTTCATCTTTAAAATTCAAAACCGCGATTCAAGTCAGATAGGCAGGTCGTGCTGGTTGGCTAAGAAAAACAATGGAAAGGTCGGCAAAAGTAAATTAACTTTGTCCCCCATAGGAAAATTTATAGATCCAGCACTGAATCACACCATGCAAATTCCGGGATGGTACATTTAACTTAAATCCTGAACGGTTCCATATCGCATCCCGGCCCGAGCCATAGATGCCTATATGCCATTAAATTAAAGTGAATTTGAATTTTATTTATGGTCTTTAGGCATCTAAGGTTCAGGTCGGGCTAGCGGAGGGAAACGGATTCGGGAAGGTATCGGGCAGGACATATGTTGAAGATGCCATCCCGGAATTTGCCTGATGTGACAGAAAAAAACTCAGTCAGGATCGTCGGCCCCTGGGACCGAACACACGACCTCCCGATTGCTACACCAACGCTCTACCACTGAGGTACGGTGGCTCAGTATAAATAAATGAAACAGGACAGTAAGAGTGTGGTTATTAGTTACTCCGTATAGTTGTGTAATTACAAAAAAAGTAAAAAAAAAGGGAAATGAATTCACATTACATTTTTGTTCAACTAGTAAAGTGTGTACATACAATCAATTCACACATTATTATTGAATATCGTATCAAACTCGGCGTGAGCCAAGTGTTCCAAAAGGTCATAAATAAATTTAAATTTGTATTAAAACGTGGAGTTCCAGGATAAAAGGCTTCGGGGTTCTGAGTCCGCCCTTCGACCGCCCCTGCTATAAATAATGTATAACATTTCCGCTAAGTAAAAAAATAAATAAAAATAATTCTTTCCTCTACAAAAGGCGATGTTAAGAACCATAGGAAAAGTATGACAACGGTGACGAATATACAACATGACTTCAAAAAGGCAGCAGCAAGTTTCAACTACATGCAAAATCCTTAACACAAGCAGAAAATGGTGGTGTGGGGATATAATCGCAGACGAGTATTTAGTGTGGTAATTCTATAGAAACTCATATTTTTTCTATATCCCTTTCTAAGTTTACGCACTTTCGAAATATTTCATTGCCAAGCATCTCAGGCTAAAAGTGGGACAGGGTAAGGGAGAAGATATTGAAAGGTAGTCGGCCAGGGCCTAGTTTGTACGTACCATCCCGGTATCTGCTTGGTGTGACTGAGGAGAAACCCTGGAAAAGTTGTTAGGATTATTGACGGTCCCTGGGATCGTTCCCAGGACCAGTCTTCCATTTGTCGGACCAGAAGGGGATTTTCCCTGGTTCGTGAGGATATAATCTTCGGTTGTTGATTCTGAATATCATTCCAACCCGGGATAAAATCTATTTCTACCCAAAAATGCAGTATATTGAAACGTACAATCACCCACTACTTCTAGGACATACCCCACCCTTCGTGATTTAAAACAAATCGAACACTGCCCAGGACCTTCGATTACTAGCGAACTCTCTACTAATTGAGCTATGTCCGCTCGGTGTAGGTTATTTTAGATATTGTACGTTTCAACACTGTCGTCTCTCACACAGTCGGCGACTGAGTCACCGTTGACTACATCAGCGCCATCACGTAAACAGCGGCAATCCCGTGTGGAACGGGTAGTAGGTATTTATTTTCGGAAGACTTTATAAATATTTCCGTAACACTACATCAATAAATCATATAAGTGTCCCCATATGCGACATTTATAAATAATATTTTTAAATATAGAGTTTTTTTTAGTGAATTATCTTTTTCTGTGCATATGCGCACAAGAATTTGCTAATGAAGATAGGATGATGAAGACTCCTATGGCTAAAAACTATAAAATTATAAAATTTTAAGAGTACGGGGAAAGAAGGGGCTCATTGACATTTTACGAAATTTTCAGGAGAAGCGTTTTAAACATTTATTTCTGTATGCAGGTTCTGGTTAACATTTATTCTCTTTACGCATTTACTCTCTAAAAAAATACAACCCCTCGCTAAATGGCAAGTTCATCTGAAAGTACAACTAAAGGGCAACAGATGGCGCTAAGATCTTATTTTTTGTGGAAACTACAATGTGCCCCTTCTTTCCGTGTACCCTTTATTTGTTATTTATAAAGTTAGTTAAAAATACATAATGTTTATAAAATTTATAAATGTTTATAAAAATACATGATGTTTATCAGGATCTTGTGAAAATTTACGTTGCGAAATGAATAATAAACTTAACAATTTACTTATTAATTGGAAATACAATTGAAGAAGAATGATTGATTTATTTCAGTGGGCGAATTAACGGGGGGGATGCAGGGGATTTCCCCCTGGCAAATAAGTTTCCCAGCCTGACAAATTTATTTTTCGCCCCTGCCAGGGATAAATTTCTCTCATCTAAAAGACGTTTCAATCAAGATTAATTAGATAGAAAATCGGAACATTTTTCTTTGGCAGAAATTGAAAACTATTTTTATGCAATAGTTACAAGGGTAAATGAACTTTTACTAGCAGCTAAGAAGCCTATTTGGAAGTCATTTATTTGATTTGTGATGTGTATGAAGCAGTTTAATGCGAAAGATTTAATATGATTGGTTTGATTGAGTAATTTTCTATATGAAAATGGGATTCTCTCTCTCCGCTAGTCTAGTCGTTACCGTCGCTGACTGCTGATCCTGGAGTCCCGGGTTCAATTCCGGGGGTTGAAATCTGGGGGTTATGTTTTATCCCGCCCCGGGCAAAAAGTTTAATTCGCACACTGGATTTTGGTTAATTAATGGGAAATATCTTGGAAGAAAGACTGTAATAATGAAAAGAGAATTATGGGCATTACTAAGGTTAGTTTGAAACAAAATGATGGATTGCAGGAAAAGTTGGAAGTAGAAGGTACTATTCGGGTTCGCAGTGCACATCCTTTCTCCTACCCTATCCCAGTTTGAGCCATAGATGCCTAAAGGGCATAATTGAATCCAGTTCAATCCAACACAGATTGATCAAATGTGACGCTGCTGACTGTAAAAATTGGAGACACAACGTTCATCCAAAAAATGCATTCAGCCAGTTTTCGGTTGAACGTTTTACTCTCTGTAAAATTTCAAAATGCACATTTATGTCTTTTCCAATGTATTTAATTGAAGCAGAACAGTTTTTGAAACTAAAAAGAAAATGTAATGTTCCTTTAAAATTTAAAATTAAAAAAAAAAAGTTCAGGTGGTCGGGTTTCGATCGAAGGTCCACTAGCACACTGATCACATGCTCTCGCCACTTAGCTACTTTATTATTATTATTATTCAACAAAAGCTGTGCGTTAGCACTTACAAGAAAGAAAAACAATAATTGAGTAGTATACACGATGAGAAGACCAGTCCTCCATCGTGTGAATATTCTGAACTAAAGGGAGGACGGTTTGACTTTGGTTTCTTAGATAACGATAAAATACCTTTACTGTCCATTCGTCAATTGGCAATTGATTGTGTAGCATATATGTTAAGTCACATAAAATATCAGTGATATATGGTAGGATATTTTTCCACTCCTGTATATTGAGAGGTATTGTTCTATCGATATATTGACCAACTGATTGTATTACCTGACCTGGAAATGAACTATGAAATTGACTGAGTATTTGAACTGTGCGATCCCTTGATGCTGTTCCCTGTGTGACAAAGTTCCTTAAATTCATTCCGCCATCCTGTATGGCTGAATGGCAAGTACTGCGGTTAACGCGAAAAATATTTGTGTACCATAGAAAATGTCTTATCGATTGACTAATTAATGCTTGAGACTTTTTGGTTAATGGTAATATTTGCATAATATTAATCGCTTGACTAAATATGTAAATATTAACAAATTATGCTCTTGCCAAAAGGGTTTGCAAACTTCTCATATTTTTTTTTTATTTCACTAATGATTCGCTGTGCCAGTCGTTGTGAATTAAGGACAATCGTTTGTGGAATGGTGGGTGCCCATCGAATTCCCAAATAATCAAGAGAAGATACTGCCTTGCCATACTTTTGGTACTTATCATTGTTAACATTAGGCACTAGTAATATTTGTGTTTTTTTTTCAATGTTGGAGGCTAGTTTGAAAGATTCTAATATTTCTAGGACCTTTTTCATTTCTTGTTCGTCCCTCGCTATCCATATTGCATCGTCTATGTAGACTATCGCCTTTAGCGTAGTTTGACGATATGTCATACCTGTTAGGTAAGATTTGACTAGTTGAATGACAGGTGTCAATGCTAGCATGAATAAGTGGGGTGACAGACTAGATCCCTGGTTCAGGGCTTTATTCATACGGAATTCGGATAACAGTTTTTGATTAACCTGCAATTTAATAGTTCGTATTTTGAACATGTGATTTAGGAATGTAATTATAGCGTTGGGAAAATTCATGTGCCTCAATACTTGAGTTAAAAATTGGATGTTTACTGTTGAGAAGACATCTTTGAAATCAGTTGACATAACTACAAAATCTGGCACGCCTTGATATTTGTAAATATGAATCAGCTCTCTCAAGTCGGCGCGCATGACCTGTATGGGGCGTGTGTGAGAAACGCCTCCCTGACTATCATCTAATAATTCTTTCATATGTGGCTGAAATCTTAATATCAGTGCTTTGTCTAATAATTTATAGTCGATATTAAGTAAAAAAAATAAAAGATACTTTTGAGCTGTCTTTTTGGG
The DNA here is from genome assembly GCA_022664845.1 of Lepisma saccharinum. Taxonomy (NCBI): domain Eukaryota; kingdom Metazoa; phylum Arthropoda; class Insecta; order Zygentoma; family Lepismatidae; genus Lepisma; species Lepisma saccharinum. The sequence goes on from JAGDQP010011928.1 coordinate 41,257, forward strand.
AATAAGGATTGCTAAGATTTCGGGAAAAGGCTGTTTGATGGGCCTATCTTGTAGAAAAGCATTAAATAATCGTGTGAGAACCGGAGGTAACTAAGTTATTAAATTTGAGATACCATCTTACCCCGAAACCGTCCTCCCCAGGGGACGTGCCTTGTTTCATACTCTGCAGCGCTACTAATAGCTCCACAGAAGTGAAGGGTGCCTCCAACTCCGTAGATGCTGTTGGGGAAAGCTGATTCCATTTAGGTACTTGCTGCATAAAATCAGCGTGATTTGATTCTTTTTGCTGAAAAATTATTTTGTAGTCCTGTCTAATATTATCGTATATTTCCTGTCCCTCTACTTCCAAACCTGTATTCTTTATATAGCTATTGATTATTTTTAATTTTGCTCATTTTTCGTTCGTTAATTACATGGGGGTAAAGCAGGTCCTCCGTCACCCCTAGTTGTTTCAGCTTAGACCGTTTGTGCAGTCCTTGGATCTGTCTATTCTGTAACTTTTAAAGAACACTTTGCGTTTGTTTTACGTGTGCAAACCTTTTCATGTCTTCTTGCGCCAAGACATTGTAATTGGCCAACCTTGCATAATAATACTGAACCTGATTCTTTTGTTCCTGGTATAATTGTTTACAAAAGTTTTTAGTTTCAAATCTAAGATTTTTTAAAAGTGATCCACCAGCGTTGTAAATTAGTTTGAAACTGTGGTTTCTTTAAATAATATTGCCATATATTATTAACTAGTAATACATGCTCAGGATTATCTAAAATAGATTCATTACATTTCCAAATGTATTTCCAAAAAAATGGGTCGATATCGACCCGTGCAAAGAAGCTACGATGATTAGATGATCAAAGAATATAAGGCTTTCCAAGTCCACCTTTTGTATTTTGCCTCGAAAATGTGATACATAGATGACATATATACGCGAGCTTCCTCTCGAGTAGAAATATGGCCGGGCCTTAATTCTGGCCAAATATCTATTAGATTATATTCTTTGAATATATGTCGTAAACCTCTACTAATATTCCTACCCGTTACACTAAATATCGCGTGTCTTGAAGCATTAACATCTGCTAGCACAATAGTTGGATAATTATGGTGTTTCTGAAGGTCATTACCAAATACATTATAAAAAATAATCTCGTTCTACACTATGTTGTGATCCACTTTTAGCATAAACTGATATCACTATTTGTTACACTTTGACCGATATAAGTCTACCACTGTCGTGTAAAAAAAAAGGTTACTCTATGTTAAATCTTGTCTCAATAATAATGATATCCATGCTTGAGTATCAATATTGTAATTATCAATTGTGTTGTAATTGTCAATTATCCATGTATTAACTTTCGTCTCCTGTAAAGCCGCAGTTTGGGTAGACTGTTGACTAAGCACTCTCCTAACCTCTGCAACTTTCACATCATGTATGGCTTCATTGACGTTAAAACTGCAAGCCTTTAGTGTGTGAGGTCCTGCACTCATGAAAAAGTCAAACCATAACGAGAGCACAAAAAGAGCCTGGAATCGTAGCATGTTGAACATGTCTATAAGTTTCTATTTTATAAATGAAAAGTTGGTACGTAGCTATCCTGGCGAGTTCGCTCGCAGTGGGATGTCTGTACTTACTGGCTACCTTCACTGTGAAGAACCCGGTTGGCTGGATGGGATGTTTCTTTTCCATTTACTACTTTGCCACCTCCAATGTCTTGACCACGAGTTTTTCGTCGCAGACGGGCTTCTTTCGCTTTTTTTTCTTGACGAAGTTTGGATGGAGACGACTAAGAATTTCCGATTTGTTTTCGTACGTTGACGTTTACCACCTATCTGTTTGATCACTTTTAAAGTTTCTTAAGAAGAGGATGGAGACAAAAAAACTCCTTTCCGCTAAAAATCTCCTGTAGAAAACCGTCGCGAAACACTGGGTGTAACACTACCCCCAAGCACGTCAAATTTAACTGCATCCACTTCACTTAAAGCACTTCCTTCTGTTGTGGGTAAATTAGCCGTAATTAACACTGGTTGAATACTGTCTTTAACCTCTATCACGTTGGGAAGTATAGTAGCACTTGGATTGACTTGTACCCGCTGTGTTGGTGTAATAAGCTCGGCCGGAGCCTCTCCCTGCCGTTCACTTCCCCCTCCCACCGTCTTGGAAGTTCCAGCTGGTGTATGACCTTGCTCCAACTCTGGTGCACTTTGATTCCCAATGTTGCTGGTGTTTTCTTGTTTGTCAGAAAAGTTCTTCTGTCGTTGATTAGATAGAAATCCAAAAGTTTCAAAAATAAATTCGATGGGCCTCTCTCCACTCGGTGTCTGCCTGATGGGGTTTTCTTGCCGTCGTTTGTCTTCTGGTGCTGATTCTGCATGTTCCGCTATTGAACGCTGTATTCGTGTTCGAACGTTAAAATTAAAAATTGACATGTACTCTGGTACTTGTGTTTTTAGCTCATAAAAATGAATGAGTTTTTTTCCAGTGTACACGTTTGGTAGGCTTGAATTAACGGGGAAGAATATCTTAGATACTCTAGACACTATACCGTACTGAGTGAAAATACGCGACACATTATCGTCTACCACCTCGAGTGGTATATTCCAGCAAGAGATAATTTCACTGAAGGTAATTTCACTCAAATCCAAAGTTACGGGAAGTGTAATGCGCTCATTTTCGTTCACATAAGTAAGTTTTCATTCACTCAATTTCAAAGCACGATCCGCTACTTGTTGAGACACCACTTTAATGAAACACGAACGATAGTACGAATCTGATTCTGTATACGAAACGTCTTCCGGGTTCAAATATAAGTCCCTCTTAATCGCTTCATGTAAGTTTTCAAAACTTAGTTTTGTTTGTAATTGTCCCAAATCCACTCGAAGGGTATCAATTCGTTGTACCATAGCACTAGACCTATATGCCATCACTTATATTCGTAGTAGTAATAGTAAATAGATATTATCAGATATTTCTATTCAACTTTAGACACACGCTCGCTTGCTTGTGGCCACTAGTCACTTCCACTCTGTAACACAGAGCTCAAAACCAGACGTCCTCGCCGTGGCGCGTTGTGACTGGTTCTGAAGCTACGAAGGAAGTTGCTGTTTATGGCTTTCCGAGTTATATTCAATATTTTACTGCGCAGGAGGTTAATGATTAACATATTGTAGATTTCACTACGAGGAATGTCTGGAGAAAAAAGCAGAGATACGTTTGCTACTGTGTAAAGATTTATACCCAAGTTAATTCATCTTTCCGCCAATGCAATCATGTCGTTCTCGATCCACCAGTCAACTGTTTACTGTTCACAGTGTAAAAACAACATAAACACTCACAATGGCGGGGCGTTCAGTGACAAGCACGTAACTTTACTCCTGTTATTGGATTATAAAATATCCAACCAAGGCTTAAACTTCATCCACAAAAGTACGTAACATCAAAGCGGCCAGTTTAGCTTACACTTCCATCAGAAAATGACCGTATTTTAAGCGTAAAATAAATTGAATGTTCACCGACGAAACACTTTGGCCAGTTCCAGCCAATTTTCAGTTAACGTTAAGCCATTACAAAGGAAATGTTAAACTTTAAAATGGAGTTAAGGTTACCAGTCTTTCCACTAAATGGCTTACACTATATCCACATTTAAGAGTAAATACAACAAAACGCCAATTTTTGACTTCTGTTTCTCCATACAGAGGAGTAACTTTCATTCATTTCGTGTTTCCACTTGTTACAGTGTAGCTGAGTCTTTTACTTTGATCTGATGTGGAGCACAATGGCGTGTAAATGGTACTGGGATGTACATTTATAAAAAGTACTGGCATTACACTGTAAAAAGTGGAAACACGAAATGCATGAAAGTTACTCCGCTTTATAGAGACTCAAAAGTCGAAAATTAGTGTTTTGTTGTATTTACTCTTAAATGTGGATATAGTGTAAGCCATTTAGTGGAAAGACTGGTAACCTTAACTCCATTTTAAAGTTTAACATTTCCTTTGTAATGGCTTAACGTTAACTGAAAATTGGCTGGAACTGGCCAAAGTGTTTCGTCGGTGAAAGTTCAATTTATTTTACGCTTAAATCTGGCAAATTTAAGGTTATGTACTTTTGTTTATGAAGTTTAAGCCTCGGTCGGATATTTTATAATCCAATAACAGGAGTAAAGTTACTAGCTTGTAACTGAACGGCCCACCCTCTTAAGTGTTTATGTTGCTTTTACACTGTAAACAGTTCAATGGTAGACCGAGGACGGCAAGGATTGCATTGACCAAAAGAGTAATGAAGTTGGGCATATATCTTTACACAGTAGCAAACGTATCTGTCTTTTTTTCACGAGACATTCCTCGTAATAAAAACAGAAACATGTTAATGATTATCCTCCTTCGCAGAACATTATTACAACATAAAGACAAATTTACATATGTTGAAGACGGCATCGAATATGTACTCAATGTGGATGTAGAATGCGGCAGTAAAGTTAGGGCAGTAAAGTTGTTTCAATCATTCCTTCTGAAATAACAGGTCAACAAGTTCAACATTTTTTTCAACAGTTTGGTCTCATACAGCGCATTATTCCTTTGTCTTTTCCTAACAGTCATAGTTACCCAATTTATTCCGGACGACAGTTGATTGTGTTTACAAAACTTTACAAGTCATTGCCTAGTTATGTTGAATTATATGGTCATCCGATTCAGATTCTGACGTTAGATCGACCTAATGCATGTAATATCTGTGGTGAGGATAATCGTCTTGCAGCCGAATGCAGTGATCCCTTCCTTGTGGTAATCAAATAAAGAAGTCCGAACAAAGCCATTATTTCCGCTCTTGATGTTGCTTTGCAGTCCCGTTCTCTGTCGAAACTTGTTCGTAATTTGCCCAAATACTTGTTAGAACATTTTACAATTTCATCAATCATGGCTATATCGATAAATTTTTAAAAATGCATCAATTTCTTCAGTGATACCCTTAGAACCAAGCTTCGGTCCTGGCATATTTTTCACAATGATTTTACACTCTGTCTTTGCCGATGCTACCAGTTCCTTTTTCTTCCAATTTATTTGTCTTTCCCAATGAAGCAATCATCACTATTTTCACTGTCACTGTCGTTCACATCCTTATCGTTTGCATCTGAGTCTGCATCTGTACCCATCTGCTTCGCTAACACTATCATGATCAATATCATCTTCATTCACTTCATCAGTACTTAAATCTGCATCACTTTCAGCAGCCACTAATTCTCGATACTGAATATCACACTCATCATCAATATTGTCAAGCCACGTTTATATCTCAGTTGTATTGAAGAAGCAAGACGTTGTTTACAAAAACAAAACTTCACTCATAAACAGTAATTACCACATAAACAATTACGCGTTGGAAAATTTCCAACTCCATAAAAATATATCGTTGCTACTTTTATCACGCAAGTCCTCGCACGTTTGAAAAAAGCAAACGCAGACGAAACTAGTTCCTCAACTTGTACTGAAAGCTACTACAATTGCAATATGTCAGCGAGCTTTGAGGTAGAACAGGGGGAGGAACCACTTGAGGAATAGCAGTGGAGATGACTCCGCTAATGCGACGGTTCGTAAGCAGCATTAGTTTTTATTCACCTGTTTACTATTTTCCACAGCGCGAGGGACAAAAGGTTAACTAGCAACCAAAACAGAGTACTAATTTTGCCTATTGGCACGGTGGAAGTTAACAATTCCATACAATTACAAAATTCCTCGTCTAGTGGTAGACCTGATGGTCTGTCTGCACAGTTCTATACACAATTCCTTGATAAATTAGTTCCAATATTAACTAATACATATAACGATGTCTGGCATAATCATAGTTTTGTAGATTCCTTCGCTGAATCTACCGGCATTATGATAGAAAAAATGTACTATGCCACAACATACTAAATATTTCCTTATACAATAATGATTATAAGTTACTCACGAAATTAATCTCTCTTCGTTGTACTATGGTCATACCTAAGATTCTCATCTCACATCAGGGTGGTATACAGGGTAGCCGTACTATTCATTACAATATTAGTCAAATTCGCGAGGTATTACATTTGGCAAAATACAATACTAAGAGTAAAGCGGAGCTTCTTGCCCTAGATCTGGGTAATGCGTTCAATTTCCTCGTTCATCATCATCTCAGCGTTGTTATGAAAAACTAAACTTTCCCACTAATTTTATTGAGATAGTTAATATATTACTGTCAAACCGGAAATTAAATATACAAGTTAACCGTCAGCTACTTTCAGGTATACAATTAGTACGTGCTGTATCACAGGGATGTCCTTTAAGCAGCTTCCTGTTTGCCATTAATATCAGCATCTTAACTAATGCTTTAGAACATACAGTTACTGGATATCAGATAGGACAAGCTAAGCTGAAATTAATTAATTACGTTGATGATGTCTCTGTAATTATATCATCTCCCGCGGAACTTCAGACATGTATGCAGCTTATTAATTAAGTTAGTAATGCTGATATAAAATTAAATCCAAATAAAACCCACCTTCTCGTATTGCAACAAACTAGTATACCTGATTATGAAAATTTAATAACTGTGGTTGGGAATATTAAAATTCTTGGAATAAGCCGTCGGGAAGTGGCGCCCCCATCGCCCAGTCAGTTTTACTGGCTGCAATCAGCCCTGGCAGTTGCCAATATCGTTGCTACCGGAAGTCCAACAGCAGGGCCACAGTGCTTCTCTGTTGAGAATTTTTACTTCCCACTTGCGTAGGGGATTGGCGACCTCATAGCAGGTCTATGGCACGCTACGTGATGACACCATCACATAGCCCGAGCAGCAGACCATCGCTGCTCGTATACGGCGTAGGGCATTGGTGACCCCATCGTCCAGCCGGCTTGTGCTGGTTGCAGTCAACCAACAACGGCGTAGGGAATTGGCGACCCAATCATCCAGCCGGCTTTGCTGGCTGCAATCAGCCCTCGGAGCTAACCATCTACGATGCTTGAAAGGAGGATTTCATTTACTTTCACCTCATTTTTATTCACAGATGATTCATTCTTGCATCTCCTCTTGTGCTGCGACTTACGCTTCCACGCAATGTGAACGGATGTGTTATGGATGTACTTGCATTGACGCTGGCCCCTGGGGCCCGAGGAAAGGGGGCGGAACCATTGGATAGCGCCTAGTTCTTAGCAGCAGATTCTTGGATGGTCTAGCTCGTTGAGGCTGGGAAGTGCGCCATTGGAGGCTCTTCGGACCTTTGGTCTAGCCAACACTGGGGGGAGTGGGTGTCCCAAGTATCCATCAGTCGGGAGTGCAAGTGATTTCGACGCCAAGCCATTGGACTTCGCCTCGATTTCCAGCTTACTGACAAGGGTGATGAGGGTAGTACCCGGCAGCCTCGTTGGCTCCTCAGAACAAAGACGGAGAAGTGTGAGCATTTACGGCTAATATTCATCATGGCTCCACCACATCCTAATAAGTCGCCTTCGCAGAAAGAAAGAAAGAGACAGAGCGAAGAGAACGTCACTGATGTTAGTAAGAAGGCGCATACAGCTAATGAATCAAGCAGTGACAAAGAAGAGAAAATCGAAGTAGAGGAACAGACAACTATCGTACCGACTATCACACGATATCTTGTGATTAAAGTAAAGAGTGAAACAGACAATCCAGGTGGTTTGAAGGGGTTATCCCCTTTCGTTATACAAAAACAACTTAATTACGTTGCAGGTGAACTTAAGCATGTTAAAAATCTTCGCAACGGCACCTAGCTCGTGAAGACATCCAATAATAAACACTCAACTAATCTCTTAAAACTGAAAACCCTAGGACCATTCGAAGTTCAAGTTGAACCACACCGTCAACTGAACTTTTTTCAGGGCGTAATATCTTGTTGGGACTTGCAAGACGTCCCTGACGAAGAGATTAAGAATAAACTTGCCAGCCAAGGTGTAGTCAACGTTAGACTCATTAAAACTCGAAAGAGTGGCGAACTGCAACCCACGAGCTTGCTAATTTTGACGTTTGCCATGCCACAGCTTCCTAAGGACGTGAAGGCTGCTTTCTATTGCTTACCTGTCTGTCCATATATACCCAGTCCGCTCCGCTGTTTTAAATGTCAGCACTATGGACACAGCAGCACGTAGTGTAATGCGACCTCTGCTGTATGTGCAATATGCGGAACCAGTAGCCAAGGTGCAGATCCTTGTAAGTCACTGAAACCTCAGTGTGTTAATTGCAAGGGTCGCGTTACTGTCCTATTTTTCAGGAGGAAAAACGAATTCGAGAGCTGATGGTGATTGAGAAAATATTTGCTGGTGATGCTAAACGTCGATTAAGAGAGTCTCAGCGCACCCTTCCCTCTGGTGCCTTTTCACATGTTGTAGCCAGGATACCAGTTAAAACTGTCTCGGTTGGTACCCAGACAGTTAATGCCTCAACCCAAACAGAGTCTGATGTGCATGTAGACCCTCCGAAGCCTCCCAAATAATCAGAGACTTCTCGCAATATGCCGACACAGAGTCAGTGACAAAAAACACCTGTGCAGAGTTCTAGAACTCCACGGGTTAAGACTACTTTTAGTCCTTATAAAGTGTCCAAATTAGCCCGAACTTCGCCTCTCGCTACCAGCATTGAGACTCTCACGAACGTTTTGGCTGCTCAATTAGCTCAGGAAGAGTCTGCACATACTATCGATGAACCAAGTTCCTCTTTGGCTTCAGACATGACTGAGGACCACCTGATGGATATGGCTTTTAATCTCGTGGGAAGGAAAGGGAAACCTAGGTATAAACCTAAACTTAAACGGTAATATTTTTACTTGTTTTTGCAGAGAGTTTTATTATTTCCGTTTATTTTATATGATTATGCTCCTTAGCTGTTAAGTTTTATAGTGTCTTTTTTGTTTTATCTTGTGAAGGCCCATTTACAGGCTTCCTTGTTATACTGGCCATTTACACCAGTAGGCTGATTGTGAAGACCTTTTACATCTTCATCTTTCATATTTTTTTTTATTATTTTCATTAACAGCTAAATTTTGACATGACAATTAATTGTTATATTCTTAGTAAGTGTACTTATATGGCTCAGTTTTTCCCTATGTCCAAAAAAATAAGTGCTCAATTTAATAAGGTTATAGGCTACTTTTTCTGGAAACATCATATATTACGAATAAAGAGAGACTATTTGTTTTTGCCGTCATCTTTGGGCGACTTACAACTTAAAAAGTTACAGTTGTAGTATAAAGCACTTATGGTACACTGAACTATCAATATTACATGTGAACATCCACAATCTATTTCTGGCACAGTTTTACGTCAAGTCATGAGTAAATTTGAATTTATAACTCCTGTAAATATAAACGTATGGCGTTATTATGTGCCATACTTGTTGGAGTCTTTATTAGAATTTTTTATAGCTCTGTAGATAACTACAAAGCCACATTAAGTGTTAAACAACTTTTTAAATATATTTTTGATACAGAAAATCTGCAAGACAATGCAGTGGTGTCCCAATATCCAAAATTGTAATTGGTTAATGATATGGCAAAATATTAACGCGCTAAAAACCTTTCCCTCATCTACACGATCTTAGATATAGATTGGTTTACGGAAAATTTGAAACTAAAGATATTTTATTTGAAAAAGGTATTGTTCCGTACAATCTTTGTGATCAGTGTACACAAGTTGACTGTATATCACGCAGGTAAACCCAGTGTAAAAATAGTGAGACGGTATGGAATACTTTATTCACAATCTTATCACGTATTTGTAGAACGTCGGCTAAATCATTTAGCTCTGAGCAAATCATTTATCGACCTGAATTCAAGTATTTTCCACCAACTAAACACAAATTTGTTAATTGGTTTATTGCTCAAACTCTATATTTGTTGTTGGTGGAACGGGATATCGATTCTGTCCCCTTGTATATTAATCAAATCATACTACGGTATTTACAAATGGATTTGCAATACAGTAGAAAACATTTTGATCAATATATTCGAGCCATATATTAATTGAAAATGGGATTTATTCATCCATTTATATTTAGTACTTAGCAAATAAAGATCATTCCGATCTAAAACTGTTATGTTAAAAATTCACGATTCTTTTGATAGATTGTATTTAGGTTGAAACATAAGTTATGAATTAATCATGTACATGATAAAAAGAAATAAAAAAATGGCGAGAGCATCTGACTAGTGTGTTAGTGGACCCTGGATCGAAACCCAACCACATTATTGTTTTTTTAAATTAATTTTAAAGGAACATTACCTTTTCTTATTTTCTACTTTAAACAATTACTCTGCTTCAATGAAATACATTGGAAAAATCATATATAATACGCATTTTGTAATTTTACAGAAAGTAAAACATGCAACCGAAAACTGGCTGAATGTAAGTTAATCCAAAAACTGGAGGCAGCTC
>JAGDQP010011929.1:431-26090 GCA_022664845.1 Lepisma saccharinum
TATATACAATTCACATATACACTCCAATAAAGTGCATATGGAATTAACATTGACTGTGCCAAAGAACTCAAATGTGGCAGGGGCCGAAGACAAAGGTAATAAGGAAACAATTAATTAAGCTGATCGTGAATTTAGTTTTTCTTATAGAAAGATTGGATACCCCTCACCGCAGGCCCACACTCGCCAACACCCATTATCTTTTTCAAGAGCATTATCTTTTTCCCTGTGTGTACACCAACATCCATTATCTTTTCAACAGCATTATCTTTTTCCCTGTGTGTACACCAACACCCATTATCTTTTTCAACAGCATTATCTTTTTCCCTGTGTGTACATTTGCAACGTTAACATAACGTTTCGGTACTAACGTTTAATCCACGTATTTTAAACGTTTGTGTGCTACTGGGGATTGTTCCCAATAAATGAGGGACATAAATCACATCAGTTAAGTGTACTCAGATGATCTATTTTTTCTAATATGTATGTCATAAACTGTATTTTCTCCGAACTTCTATCCCAATTTAAAAGCAAAAATATACTTCTTCATCTTCCATTTGAGGGTCAATGCGTAACACTAATCTTAAATTGCTTTTGTTTTTCTTGTAAACAAGATCGAAATAGAGGTCAAGTGAAACGCGGTGGTTGATTTCGTTTTTTAAAACTTAATTTTGTTTAGAGAACAAACATCTAATCTTCTAGAAAATGTAAGTAAAGAAAGCTGGAAAATGTCTAGCTTGAAGAATAAACCAAAACAAATGACAGTAGAAATGCGATGTTGCTTTCACGCCATCTAGTGTCTGTTTTGTTCTTCACGAGAACAAAACGAAAAGGACAAAAACTACTGTACGCGTATATATCGCTCGCACATCACCTGTCACCAAATTACACACGTAATTACTAATTTCTCTATAGCTTGCACTATTTACCGTCTTTTCTATTTCTTCTTTTGTTCACTCAATTGGTTACAATGAACGTCAACATGAGGCCAGAACAAATGAATTGCGGGATCGGGTGCGGAGAGGAAGATAAAAAAAACGTTCCTTTTAGCGCTGCATATAACCTGCTTTCTCTCTGAGAAAGCCTTTTCCTCGATGTGACGCAGCGAAAGTCTTTGAATAGAACAAATATCCGTAGCTCTATATATCACTACTACACGAAGTTCACAGTGGTACCACAATTGTGGTGTTGAATACAAAAGTGGCCGAACTATATGAATGACGTTAAGAAAGCGGTATTTTACATTCTGAAACAGTGTTCCATCCGAAGCGGAGAATTTAGTGAACAAGAGGAAGATGGTTGCTTGCATTAATGACTTTTGCTTCTCAATTTTGCCAACTTAACTCTCCCAAACCCAGTAGAAACCCAGGCGAATCAACTACGTTAAAAAAAAATGTCACTTTGATAGCAGCACTAAAGGCTGCTGTGGAAAACATTATAAGATCGCTTTGATTAAATTCAGGTCTTAGATCGGACGATGTTGTACTTTCATAGATAATAAGAGAACAGTAGATCAAACTCCCTTTTGGTAATTTGTATTCTAATCAAGATACATTTCTTAAGCTGGCTTTTCATGAACGCGCTAGACGCGAGCTTTGCTTGCAATTTCGATGAGTAATCAATACAAATATCGTGCTTCAATTGGTTACTCATTCATAGAAACACGCATCTAGAGCTTTCATAAAAGACCAACCTTAGTGGCTCATTATTTTATAGAAACATTTTTTGATTTACGGGAAGTCACAAGGTGACACAGTGGTTCTGTAGTAACTACACTTTGGAAAACTGCTTTCGCATTTTTTCTTGTCATTCACCCAGTTTTACTGGTTGCAACTTTTTTTTAAAAAAAATATACTACATAAAAATAAAAAGTAACTTATTACACTGGACTTGAACATCAGCACTTCTTTTTCTATCTGGATACATGGCAAGGAAGTTGTTTTCTCACATATCACTACTCACGGTGAAATCACGCGAAACGAAAAAGTGGATCAGTCAGCAAAAAAAAAAAAAAAAAAAAAGGCTTATTATATTTATCCAGTCTCAACGTAATACATTAGGAAAAGTATTATCGTGAACAAAGCAAAATGAATGAAAGCTGTTCTTCATGTCACTTCTATAACATGTTTACAACTTAAAACGAAGAGAAAGAAACACATATTATCCACGACCTTGAAAGATGTTTCCAATAAGCCTTGGAGCTGAGTGGAAGTGTTGACCTACAAATTTTCATAAAACAACTTATTAATGGTGTCTCATTCTCTCTCTCTCCCAGACCTTTCTTAGTAATGAGAAACCGACAATTAAAAGCTGCTATTGTTCTTCATCTCTGAAACTCAAGAAGTATGAACCAGTTATTTTTTTTTTCTTACTCTTCATTTTCACCTTAATATGTAACACACATTCTCACTGTACAGTATATGTGCTTGAACACACATTACAATACACACGCCAAGTTTAGTTCCTCTACCTGTTTTCCCAGTGCACCTAATAAGTGTCAACTTTTTCTGAAGAGCAAAAGTGCGTGTAATTGCCGTAAGGAAGACAAAGAGTTAATAAAAATAAAATTTTGTAAAGTATTATAACCCAAATTCAGAAATGAAAGTAGATATTTAAGTCTAATAGAATTATGGAATATGGGAAAACGTGTATTAAATAAATTTACTGATTCATATTAAACATGGATATTAAAGTGATGAAGAACATTCAGTTACCTTGGCTTGCTAAAATGGCTTCCGCTGTACTTCCGGAAGCTACAAAAGAAATGTAATGGTTTCAACAGAGGAAAATACCTCTTCCAAATTGTCAGTTTTGATCAGTTTACATTACTCTTTTGATTTAAACAATCTTCTTGAACTCCATCAGTGTTGGCAACACAAACATTTGGATTTTATGCACTCTTCCAATATTTTGATCCCCTCGTAATGACTGTCAAATGACTTGCGGCGGGAGATTGTACTCCATTGGCCTTTCGCCGAGAACATGAAGCCTGATGTCACAGCTTAGTCTTACCCAGTGTGCCTACTTACTCCAATCAAAAACAATGTTTCAGGGTGACCAAGATGACAGATAGCTCTGACCATTGATCTGTACTTAATGGCACTGGAGCGTTTGATTAGTATTTAAAGACAGACATAAAAGGAAAATCAGAAAACAGTTTACCTTGTTTATCCATTATCGGTTCAATCCAAAATGGGCAAACTATTCAGTTGTAACCATTGGCCTCTATCTAAAAGCGATACTGGACTGATTAATTCAATTTTAAGTTTAGTAAATATATGAAGCCAAGGAGCGGAGAGGTCAGTTACTCTCGTTCGTCCATTTCCAGTTTAAACCAATATAGTTTAAAATATCCAGTTCTCAGATTGTTACGCTTATTATCGCAGTACGGTCCGTTTTTATTTGTCTTTCAAAAAGGCCGTGGCTACGTGCACGTCCGACGTGCACGGCATATAGCGCTTATGTACACGTCAAGAGGAAATGACGTCACAATTTTCGTAAACAGCACTTTTGCGTATGCCCACCGCTAGCTCCCTTCTCCACGCTTGCACAGCCTGATTCGCTTGGTGTGCATCCTGCCCTGGTGGGTTTATATCCATCCTAGCTTTTAGTGCCTCTCTTTGGTAAATATTAAATCACTATTTTTTATTAAATTTCCTAATGCGTATACACATGAAAAAAATCTTAAAAAAAATGTTCGATCCCGAGACCTCCGGATCAGCTTCCCGATGCATTAACCACTGGACTAAGCTAGTAGCTGGTTATTTTTTTAAAAAAAATAACATCTTTAATTTTGGTATCTTGGTGTGTATTAATTTTCTCCAATTCGGCTTAACTTGTAGCATTGTACAAAAATGTACTTTTCAGTACCGGTAGATCAATTAGCTACTGTCTTAAGTCACCCAAGTCCACTGGGTGGTAACTTGAAACATAGAGCTTTTATTGTTTTGCAGAATATCTAGAAGTATATGTATCTACATTATAGTGGGTTATGAAACTACACCTTCATACTGAAGTTTCCCATGCATGTTTCGAAAAATATATAACAGGTTTGTAACTGCGTCAACCTAAAAATTTAAAGTGTCTCAAGTAATCCCCATTGACGGTAAACATTGTTTTCAGGATGTAGCTTTATATGCACAGTCCAATACGTGCAACGTTTATAGAATTAACTATAGGTAGTGCCAGACGTGACGTCATTGACTTAAACAAGGATATTAGAGTTAGTTGATAGACCAAATTGAAAAACATGAATCAGATCATAACAACGTTAGTCTGCCATTTTGGTGTGCACAGCCAGAATTTAAAAGCCTGAGAAAGACATCATAACATTTATCGGTTTGTAAAACCAAAGTTATACTCTTTTTTGTGTTGTTTCATTAATAACACATGTTTAACCAAATTAGCGTATCAATGTGTAAAGTTACGAATAAATAGCACTCTCCTAAATTCTGGCTGTGCGCACCAAGATGGTAGCCTAAAGTTGGTACGTTAGGATCATTTAATTCTAATATCCTTGGCTGAGTCAATGACGTCCCGTCTGACACAATCATCGAGCTCTACGTATTGATACTGGAGTATCTATTTAGCGTTTAAACATTGACGCCAGAGCAAATATTTAAGCTCGTTTGTCCATTTCCAGTCCAATGTGGACCAAATTTTCAGTTGTAACTCAGTTTTATAATATGTTTATTATAGCTGTGCGGTCCGTTTTTTTATTTGTCTTAATTTCTGACTTATTGTACTCTGCATATAATAGAAAATACTGCTAACATTTTTTTTTTAAGAATTAAGAAAAATCTACAAACGGGCCACCGCACAGCGATATCAAGCGTAAAACAAATTGTTAGAACCGAAAATTTAGTCAATATTGGTTTAGACTGGAAGTGGACAAACGAAATTAAGTGTCCACTCCGCTTTTTGGCTTCATATATTCATGATAATTTCAATGGCAGCAGTCAGTCCAGTATCGCTTTTAGATAGAAATCGTTGGTTTGTAATCAGGGTAACTCCATTACGCATTACTCTGATTCTTCGTATTAATTACGCTTCTAATGACTTCTTTTCAAAATTTTGTACGTATTTGTTGCTTCCGCTTTTCGTTTAGAAATCACAGCATAAAGTCTGGTTAATAAAATGAAAATAGAATCACTTATTGCATTTCATTTATTTTCCTCTTCTTTTACAAGTTTTTTTTAAAACTCACGATGGTTCAACTGTGGCCTCAAATTTTGCAACCTTAATTTAACTCATTGCCCGGCGTCATACGAGGATGAAATTTTGCACAGCGACAGAAGTTGGGTGACAATGCAATATTCCATTGTAACTTTAATATATTTCTATATTTTACAACCATATTTTAATTATTTTTTAAAAAAAATATGAACTGCTTTATCCTAAAACAAATACTAGCCTGCAACGACGTTGCGTTTGACTGGTTGCAGAACACTAGAATTTGGGAGAAAAAAAACATCCGCTTACAATATATAGGGTAAGGAAAAGTATCCGAACACCGAAATAATTCGAAAAAAATAATAAAAACTTTTCTAACAATGTTTCTCGTAAAATCAAAATTAAAAAATTCCTACCAAAAAGTAAAAAAATAACTTTGTTTTCAAAAGAATTACTTTTTAAAAAAATGGCTAAAAAGAAAAGCATGCGGCGCGCTCTCATATATAACACTTTATAAATTCTTCAATTGGTGCACCCCATGCTTTTGTTTTTAGTCATGCATATATATTTTTTTTAAGTAATTTTCTTGAAAACAAAACAATTTTTACTTTTTTAATAGGAATAGGTTTTTTAAAGATAAAAGTGCTTTTAAAAAGTTTTTTATTGTAAAAGTGTTTAGCTTTCTAACCATCCCATAATGGCCACCCTGCCGATGAGTAAGCTTGTATAGATTCAGTACTTTAATTAAGCTATCAGCTTTGGCGAAATACTGATTGAAGATGGTACACCAAATTTTAAACTCACTAACCTTGAATATAATCATACCTTTTTCAGTAATAAACACTGAATATAAGCTAATGTTAAGGTCCTATGTATGGTTGGATATATACCTCCCACAAGTTGTCCACATCGTTCTATTCAGTTACAATTGTCAACAGTCGCTTTTGGATTCGAAGTTGGCAATCCTGTATCTCTTACACGAAGCGGAATTCGAGAATTTGCCAAAGGATTTTCTTTTTCTTGTTTCGATCTTAGGAATCACCTCCCGAAGTTTTTCCACATCTTTCGGGCTTACCCTGTATATTATTTATAATAACCAAAAAAGTGAGGTGTTTTAATAAGGTTTCTTTAGTAATTGGTTAAGGAACACTAACTCAAACACATACACACACAAAATATTTAAAATAGGGTAAACCCGGTAAATACCAGTTATTATCACTTTTAGATCTGTCGTTTTGAAACTTGAAGTGAAGATCTATTAAGTCTTTATTTATATTTTCATGGGTAACTATAAATTCTTAGATCGTTTCAGAAATCATGAAGAACGGCAGTTCTTCGAGTGACACTCATAAACGAGTCTGCTAGCGGCGCTCACATATATACAGCTAATTCCGTTCTAACGAACTATAAGCCCAATTTTGATGCTTGAACTTGCATTTGAAAGCCCTTTGCCATACTAAGACAGAAAAAAATGAGGTCAGTAGGGCCTGCCTGGGACGCCTTAAAGCGGTTCGAAAAAAATCAAAATTTCACATTTCTGATGATAGCGCTGTCCCCAGACCATATAGGCAGTCGAAACTTACTTGCGGAATCGTAATCTATGCTTCAATACTTTTCAAACGGCGGTGTGTCAAAATCGGTGAAGGGATTCAAAAGTTATGTCTTTTTTTTTAGCCCAATCACACAATTTTTAAAAAAATGATCGAAGAGTGTGTCTGTCATTCTATCTGTATCAGGGGGATTTGGGGGTGAATTGCGGGTCCCATAGGAGTAAAAAAATGCTTAATTTTTTATAGAAGTAACTGTTTTCGAGATACGGAGCTTAACATGGTCCAAAATTGACCCTTTGTGCACTTTTTTTTAAAATAGGCAGCCCTATAAAATAAGTTATATCAGTACATAAAACCCTTCGGGGTAAAGGGAAGAGTGACGCAAGAATTCTACTCATAAAAGGAGTGATGATATCCATTTTGCGAGTGGATTACTTTGTGTCACTATGGCGGAAGGGAGGATACTAAGTATCTTCATTTTATTACAAAGGAAACACTTCCGCCATAGTGACACAAGGAAAGTCACTCGCAAAATGGATATCATTTCTTTTGTGAGTAGAATTCTTGCGTCACTCTTCCCTGTACCTCGAAGGGTTTTTGTACTGATTAATTTTACAGTGAAACAATAACTATGCAGAACATGTATGTTTTTTAGTATTTTTTTCTTCAAAACAGCGTGGTCTATTGTTGGCACCCTCTAACCAGTAGTTGGCCCTCTTCTTGCCCAGTTATCGCCACTTATGAGACCTGAAGACTTGCACCACTTAGATTGGCACAGTGGAGACCAGTAATTGTCATCCCTAACAAATATTTGTTCCTGTCAAGCCACGTCCTACGTAAAAATACTAGCGATAGTATTTTTATCTTAAAGGTTAGAATGGCTATTTTAGAAACCTGAATTTTAAAAAAAAATTAAATTGCTAATTATCCCTACCCCTCATGCCAAATAAATGGCCACTGTGGAAAAATTGCTTACCTGTTATTGGCACACACACACACACACACACACACACACTCAGTAGCAATAACTAATTTGCATAATTTACATAATGATACAGGCTAATGTGTCTCTAAACGTCATTCTAGTCGTGTAACAGGTTAAGCGCCACCGTATATTGCGACAAAAAATCCCTTGTGGCCAAAATGTGTTTTGATAACTTTTATTTTCTGTATGTTCTTCTAATTAAAAATATACCCATTTGTTTTTATTCTGTAGTATCGGTACTGTGTACTATTGATATTATTTTGTGGTTATACGTTGGTCTCACGAGATCCCAAGAAGAGCCGAGAGGCTTACTGGCCGCGTGAGACCAATATGTCCCCACGCAACTTTTAGCTGATTTTGTCTAACTTTTCCCGGGGATAAGTGTCGCAGGGATAAGTGTAGATATAGTTCAGAATTACTATGGTAAAACCCGTATGGAATTTATAGATATCTTACAAGTATGTTAAATCGGATAGTTTGTAAAACCAATCGGTGTGCCCAACAGTGTGAAGAGAAATGAATTAACTAAGAAACTCGACTAATACAATAGAAGGACAAAAATGTGGATGAAATTGATAAGTTTCTTTGTATTATAATATGTATGGGGTTATGTCATTTTCCCGGCATTCCTAAATATTGGTCCAAAAGCAAATTGTATGCAGATCAAATAAAGAAAATTATGTCCAGAAATTGGTCTCAAATATTGCTAAAAAGAACTGCATTTTAGTGACAATCTGGATACTACAAACGCCAATGATAGGCTACAACTTAGTGAGAAAAAATTTGTCAATTGTATCAGGAGAGTACAGGAGAATACAAAATCAGGACTGTATCAGGAGAATACAAAATCAGGATTGTATCAGGAGAATACAAAAAATCAATTGTATTATTAGAATACATCTGGCTAGACTATAGGCGACAGTGTCGTTCCATGGCCGCCTGAAATCCAAATGATATAATATAGAAAAAGCATAACAAATTCGGCGTAAAGCTCTTCAAGTTTTTTTCTGGAAAGAGGATACATATACAACTATAAAGTTTACTATAGGGAGAAAAACAAAGCAATAAAACAGTTGCGTCTAGTGTTGTGATAGATCTTATCGGTGATTCGTTAAGAGATGGGCAAACATTGTTCACAGACACCTACTATATATCTGTTTCCCTTGACCATGAATTGATTAGGCAACAAGCTCATATAATTGGAACCTTGCTGCCAAAGTGAAAAGGAAATCCAGCTGAAGTGACAAAATGTAAATTAAGACGAGGAGAGGTGAAAGCTCAAGAGACTAACACTGTGATTGTGGTGCTCAAGTGGCATGATAGCAGCAGGAATATATTTTGGTTCTTAGCACACTAACTAGGCATACATACGAAATGGTGGAAATCCCATAAAGGCAAAGTAATGTTCAAAAACCGTGCTCTATTTTGGACTACGAGTATAATTAATGTAAACTTACATTAATTTGTCAGACCAACGATTGTTCGTTGATACGTAAACTGGGTATTGAGATTCTCATTGGAGCTGCATTCGCCAACGCTTTAATCGTATTCAAGAAACTAAATAGCTCTATAATTATTGTGCACTTCTTCTGAACCATAGAGTTAGGAAGAAAATAGATAGAACATATATGACGTCACATGAAGCCAAATTACGGTTCATCGACAGCCATCTTGTGTGGCCCCATTAGAGTCCCTCTATACCAAGTACTGTTTGCCTTTTTCGATAGGAGGATGAGTGAACCTCAAAGAGGAAATACTCGGAAAAAAGGGTCTCTAAATATGGGGCCAGTTAATATGACTGAAATACCTCGGCCCTTCCGTCTCTTGGCTTCCCTCTCCAACAAAACAGCCTAAGGTTCCCTCTATTAATATTCCTAACTCTATGTTCTGAACACTAAGCTACTATACAGTCTTTTATCCAAAACCGTGATTTCTACTGTTGATATGACATAAGGGGTGAATTTCATGAAAGCTTGCGTTGCGTGCGGTTTGGGTGAGTAGCCAATTGAAACACGTGTTTTATTGTAAAGTAAGTGTGACACTTGTTTTTATTGTCTATTCACCCACATCGCACGCAAAGCAAGCAACGCAAGCTTTCATGTAAATGAGGCCTAACACCTCATTCGAAATTTTAAAAACAAAGAAAATGTGTTCACCTTAGATACATTTTATAAACAATGTAAAATTATCCTAAATATTGTAAATATAATTCAAATAAAAAAAACAGACAGAAATTAGGTCATCGTGAAATTATTTTTTTTTTTTTTTTAACACGGGTTTCATGGAAAACAGTAAGCTATTTACTTTGTACCTTTGATTAGAGCCGTGTGAGACCGCGCTCGACTCACAGTTCCACAGGACAAAGCTGTTTTCCGTATTAACAGGCCGACTAGTACACGCTACTATAGGTTTTAATGTAATACGTGAGATAACGTGTCAGCACAGGCCCATAACCAAAAGGTAGTGTGAGACCAACCTGGCACCACGAGGCCATATGAAAGTATATCAGGTGAGACCTACACAGTCTCATGTGGCTCTTTAACATGTTAAGAAGGATACAATTATTACATTATAGTAATAAACAACTAGATAATAATGGAAGTACAGTCCTTAACCTTATCTGCTTAGATTTTGATATGTAAAATTTGTCACTTAAAGATACCTTATTGAAATTTTCACCTTAACCACGACTAATGACAAAAATTATGTGTTTCGGGTGCAAAAGTCATCAAAAAAACAATAAGCGACGTGTCCAGAACAATATCACTTTCGACATTATTGTTTTAATATCTTGGGAGTGCCAATGGGTAGTCATAAAGCAAATCCCTCCATCCAGATCTAGACGACAGGTGACTATCAAAATTGCACATATAACATCTGAAATGTTAACCTTTTAGTTCAAGTGACCTGACTTTTCTCTTCTTCAAGATGGCAACCCTAGCTTGAACACATAAAGAGCTTTCGAACATCATAGTTATCTCTGAATAGAATACAAACTTTTAAAAAATATTATTGTTCACAAATGAAAATTTAATCGTCATGTTTTTCAGCTCTATCGTGTTATTAGATACTCTTTCTCTATACACTGATTGAATATTCATTATTTCATGTTTTATTATTCATACAACCTGTTCGAGCAAATTAGCTGTCCATTTACTGAATTAGAAAACGGAGCTTGAAATGTATCTGCACCGAGTTTCATCGTTGTCATTTCAACGGCTTTGACATAAACCCAGATATGAATACCAAAAACGTTCCGCCAACTAGCTTTCATATCAGCATTCAAAGCTTATGAATTCATTTCAAGATGTTGCATGGTGCACATAATAATAAATTTGCAGAACAATGCTTCCCAAACCGGCTTTAATCATTACTGATAGATACTTTTTTTTAAAAAAGTCACGTTTAGATAGCACAATTGAATCTTATAGCTGACAGATTACAGATATGTTTATATGTTTATAGAGTCAATGGGTCACGTCGTAAATGTGGATACAATTTGTGAAAATAGAAGTTCGAATTATTAAATTCTTGTTACTTTACGTGACCATGATTAAATTTAAAGATATAAACTATACTTAAAATACGTAACGGATAGGTTCTTTTTGTCAACTTCTTTGGAGTTAGGTCTGCTTTCCTTACAAGCCTGCTTTGCTCGCGATTTGGGTGAGTAGCCAATTGAAACACGTGTTACACGTAGAACACCTAATAAAGCACGTGTTTTAATTGGCTACTCAACCAAATCGCAAGCAAAGCAAGTAAACACACGCTTGCAAGAAAAACACCCCTTACTTTGACACCAGTACAATTAACGCCATCGTGCTCTACGTAAGGATACTCGAGTGATCGACTAGTGTTGAAAGAGGAATGACAGAGCAAAAGTGTAACCTTGATCGTCTTTATCCAATCTAATCCAATACGGACCAAATTTTCAGTTCTGTTTTTTACGCTTGTTATCGCTGTGTTTATATTTGCATCTTAATTCTTGAGTTATGTCCGTACAGAAATTTCTGTATAGATATTTACGTTTTTTGCCAGGATTAAGACATGAATAAAAACGAACCGCACAACGATCACAAGCGTAAAAAATCTGAGTTAGAACGTAAACTTTGGTCCATATTAAACTAGACTGGAATTGGACGATCGAGATCAACTGTCCTCTCTGCTCTCTGGCTTCGTATATTCGTTTTAATTTTAAATTGCATCGATCAGTCCATGAAGTATTGATTTTAGACAAAGATTATTGTAGCTAAATCGGGGTTAAAATGTTTTGTTCAACTGGAACTTAGGTTATATGTCATCATTGATATATCGATGATATTTTTAAAGGTTATTTATCTTTCTACTTTGAAGAACAAGTATCTGTACTACGTCACCCTTGTTTCTTTAAAAAAATATTCAAATTGTCTTCAACCAGTAATAACCGTCGTTAAAAACAGGAAAGGGAAAATAAGGCATTTCCCTGCACATGGGCGGGAAACGTTTATATTTTGTTTCTTCTTTCCTTTCAACCCTATGTCAGTAGGTCATGTCCTGGTGAAAGTAAATATAATGTCACCTTCACCCTACACGCACAATAGAATGATTCCTTTTGCTTTCTTCTCTCATATAGCACATAAACTCTGGAAACACTTGCATGTGATTTAGAATAAGAAACTGGTATTTAAAGCTCGTAATAAATGCACATGGAAAATCCACGTCCTTTGTGTGGAACAATAAGATAAATAAAACAACTGTGTTTTGTGACGGATAACGAAAAAATAACGCAATCCTGGATCTGAAAAGATTAAAAAGAGATGGAAATGATTGTTTATTATGCAACGTAACGTCTCCACTCTCCACATATTACGTACAATGAGTAAAGGACTCCGTATACAGTCAAATTAATCTTGAACATGTCGTTGTTCAAGTAGTTTGATAAAAAATGACGTCAGCGATTGTGCAACAAATTCTTGAATCCAAAATGTTTCCTCAAAGAAATCCTATACAGAAACTGTCCAATTTTACTTGAATTAAAAAAGTTTGAAAACACTTCAACATAGTTTACATAAGGGTTAAAAGATGGGTTTTATGAACGTAAAATTTACAAATAAAAATGTGATAATCGTACGTGTTTGACGGACAAAGTTATATGTAACGTAGACTATGGGATATTTTCTTATATTTCTGTTACATGGGAAGAAATTAGAGTTTAAAATTTACTATTGCATTAAGGTGACTTCTAATTTGTCGCTTTTATGATATAAGTCGCTTTTTTATCCGACATTTTCAGAGGAATGCTGTACTGTACCCCTTACAGAAAGAGACGTGTTTCCTTCATGGGACTTACAAGTTGTATTACCTCTACAGTACGAGTCGAAAAGTACTCCATCCGCCAGGAAAAATACTCAAAGAGTACATAAGATTATGTAATTTAAACACCATACCTTTTTACTTTTTAAAATAATATATTATAAAATTAGAACATTACAAAATATTTAAAAAGACATTACCATGGATACTTCAAGTGTAACTAGTTTCCAAATCTCTCCTTCGTAATGGTAACCAGTCAAGCGCGCCCATCTTGTGATTTTCAGAAGGGGGCAAGGGTAAAGGGACAGATTTTTAATGATTTACTAAAAGTTATGAACAGGATAATCGCCACAATATTTACTAAATTAAGGTCGCAAAACTTAAAAAGAATCGTGTCATGAAGTGCAATAAACCTAACTTAAAGTGTACTGGAAGTTGATTCGGAATGCTTAAAAGAATGACTCAGTTAGTAAACTTAGATATTATTTATGAAATATTTGGCGAATGTGCAAAACACACTCCATCCCAAAGTATCCGTGCGGGTTTACTATATACCATAAGAAACTCAAGGTCAAAACAATTTATCATATAAAGTCTACATACAAAATTGAATATTGAAAACCCTACTATCAGGAATTTGTACGGAAGTCAAGAAAGGTATAAAAATAGTCTATAAATCATTTAAAACAAGTTCTGAAAATAATACCAATAATGATCCAGGTCAACTGTGGACATTTATTAAAAACAAAAACAAAACATCTTCCCCCCAAATATACTAAAATTTGGATGCTGGGATTTGTGTGGCAATTAAGAAATAGCTGATACGTTTGCACAGTATTTCCAATCAGTATTTGTATCTTCTTCTCAACCGTTCAGTAATTTTGATAGTAATTCTAGAGGTTACGAAGAAATTGGAATACTGTCTGTTGACCAAACACATTTGAATGAAATAGAAAAGTCTATCGAGAATCTCAAACCCAAAACGCCAGTTACATCTGATGGCATACCCTCCTATATTGTGAAAGGATGTACTGATTTAAATCTGTATTTAAACATCCCGTATTGATTTAGTTCAACTTGGCACTAAAAATATGTATTTTTTCCTAACAAATGGAAATCTGTTTTAGTTTGTCCTATACCTAAAACAAACTACAGACGAGAAATTACCAAGCAGTCTTCGCAACATTTCTGAACAGATTGTATATCAACGAATTATTAATCATGTGAAGCCAGTTATCACAATTAAAAAACATGGCTCTCATCACAAGAATCCACGGCAACGAACATTGCAATTATTACAGATTTTATTGCAAACTCGTTGGACGAAGGAAAGCAAGTCGATGTGACTTATATTGACATTGAAAAGGCGTTTGACAGAGTTAATCACAATGTATTACCAGGTAAATTAAACCACTATCACTTCTCTCCATCCTTGATTAGGTTCATCTGCTCTCACTAATCACGGACAGTCTGTTCTATTTAAGGAATACAAATCTCTAATGAATATACAACAATGTCAGGAGTCCGGCAAGGCTCGAATCTTGGACCGTTGTTATTCCTCTTGTTCATTAATGACCTACCGGAATCCATACCTAACTCTATGGCTTATGGAAGTCGCAAGTTCATCGCCGCAGTAACAAACGTTCGTCATTGGATTCTATCCTGGGCAATATCAAGCCAGTTTTCATCACGAACACCTACTTCTCGAAGATCTCTTCTAATATTGTCCATACAGGACAATGAAAAAGTCCTATTTGTGGCTGACCTCAAATATATGCTAAAATTAATTCTATGGAAGATGCCATGAAACTACAACATAGTTTAGACCAGACTATTTTATTAACTTGTGAGCTATCAATCAACTTTCAGTCTATCCTACAAAGTTTTATCATTCAGTAGAAATAAAATGATTTATCGATTTAATTATTAAATTCATAAGTATGCATTAAGTAGGCCCGACGTAGTTAAAGACTTTAGTGTCACTTTTGATATGAAATTTACGTTTAACAGTCACATAACCAATATTACAAATGAAGCTTATGCTAGGATTTGTATTAAGGATGCAAAGAACGTTTAACAACGTTTCAACATTAGAGAAAATGTACTATGCTTATGTTCGTTAGAGCAAAGACGGTAGCATTTCTGATCTGTTATTTCTCGGATCTGTTGTCTCTTTGAATTATTAGAAAATAATTTAAATGGCGTAGACTGCACAGACTTAGTATCATTGTTACAGTTTCGTGTCCCGTCATTAAAAATTCGCGTAGACAACACTGGTCTCTTCCACTGCAAAAAGGCAAGGACAATAACTATAATGAAGAAGTCACCAGTTTGGAGAATATGTACTACCTACAATAAAATGTGTAGAACTTCAATCGAATTGGATATATGTGATATGTCTCCCTGTGAAAGGGCATTCTAAATATCGACTCTCTAGTTGGACTATAAAGGTTGTTGTGTTGACAATAAATAAATAAATAAAATAAAATAAAATAAAATACAGAAAGAACATATAAACATTTTATTTTATTTTTCTCTTTTGCAAAGTATAATTCTCTCTGGCGAGGGGGCGAGCGCCCCCCTTACCCTCACCTGATGGACGCCCTTAGTAACCAGAGTAGTCCATGTCCAAACAAATTATATTTTTTGACTAATTTCTGTCAGTAGTCATGACAGCTCTGTGACGTCACGTCTTAGGCTGGAATCAAATCGAAGACATCCACGTAGAAAGTCAGCTAACAGTTTCGTTCAATCTCTTCGGTAAAAGAAAAAGCCATTGTGTGGGGATTTCACTTCCTGACATTGATGTTGAATACAAATATTCCTCCTAACTGGTACAGTAGCTTGTTAACTGTTCTAGTCTTAACTGTTATGGGCTTTCCAGTGAGCCTGCTTTTGTCTAGTTTACGCAATGATAATCGAAAATGTTTGCTTGTAAATATTTCCTGAATATCATTCTCATTCAAGGTACATTACGTATTCTAGAATTATGCCCATAAGTTTATGAAACAAAAAGCTTAATATTATTTTCTACGACAGCACAATAGTGTCTATCTTCTATTATCTATTTTGATTTTTTTAAGTACCTTTAAGTTTTTTTTAAGAGAACTACATTACAAAAACAACTAAAGTGAGTTGATATGGGCGGTCTGTGTTTGATGTTTGTACGGCTGTCGACTTAAGGATAGCGGAAGATGTTTCCTTCTAATCTGTACACACACACTCTCTCTCTCTCACTGTCTCTCTTTGAAAGGAATAGGCTATACCGAATCTATATATCAAAATCTCAATCTCATAGCTAGAGGCATGTAGCAGTTATTACATCCCTCGTCTTCTCTCTATGTTTGATTCGGTTGTATTTCTTTTATTACCTAACGATCAGTTGAGTTCTTTTTTTCTCCTTATTTTTTTATTATCATTGAGGTTGAGATACAATTCCTTGTGTCATTGGAAGTCAGAAAGCATAGTCAATTAATGCATTGTATGTGCTGCAGTGCTTAGAATGTTAAGATGAATATCAGAAGAGTATGTTGATGTATTTGGTTTAAAATGTTTGTATTTTTAGTTTGTATCGCATTTTCCCGCAATTTATTTGTAATTTTTAGTCGTTATATACGCATATTTTTTTTGTTGTATTTTTTTCACGTTTTTAATATCTATTTTCAAGATTTTTAAAGATATATTTACGTTTGTATTTTCAAGTTTTTTAGTACTTATTTCCAAGTACCTAGTACGTACCTATTTTAAACACCTATTGGCCTGGTTATTCTCAAGAATTTTAGCACCGAAATGTCCGGGCTCTACTGCGCACGTGTATGCTGGACCACCATTTGGCTTTAAAATAGCTCATATTCTTCTTAAGACCCTGGATCTAACTATACGTCGCCGCTCCGTAAAAGTTTATAAAACTGCAAATAAACCACTTTTATGTTATTTTTACGATTGTTTTATTTTCGCGATTATATATATATATTATATTTTTGTGTAAGTTAAATGACTGTATATTTTCAATTTTAACTTTCTTGATATTAGTCGCGAGGTTATGAGTTTCTGAACTGAATAGAAACATGCGTTGCCCGATACTAAGCGACTTTTTATTTCTTCCGTTACCTCGTTTTTGCTTGTTACATATATATGCTCCTAAGTATTTAAATTTGTTTACTTTCTCTATGTACTCATGTTGAATGGTTTGAATCAACTGTTCGTATACGCGGATGATGCAGATTTAATAGGGGGACGATATGGATGCATTACAATGTAACACCGAGGTCTTAGTAGAAGCTTGCGATGAAATAGGTCTACAGGTAAACATAGAGAAAACAAAATATATGATAACAAGCCGAAACACAAGAAAAAGAAATACATAACAATTAAGAACGAGAATACAGAGGAAGTAAATAAATTTAAATACTTAGGAGCATATGTAACGAACAAGAACGAGGTAACGGAAGAAATAAAAAGTCGTTTAGTATCGGGCAACGCATGTTTCTTTTCAGTCCAGAAACTCATAACCTCGTGATTAATATTAAAGAAGTTAAAACTGAAAATATACAGAACGGTTATTCTGCCGGTAATACTTTACGGTTGCGGAAGTTGGAGTACGACGCTAGCAGGTGCACATAAATTGCAAATGTTTGAGAATAAGGTTTTGTTGGAAGATATACGAGCCGAAGCTGAACAAGATGACCGGAGAATGAAGGAGACTGCCTAATAAATAACTCCACAGACTATGATTCACCCGATCTTGTAAGAACAATAAAATCACCATAGCTAACAATAAGATGTATCTCGAATGACGGAAAAACGAAGATTATATTCCATCTTGGTTGGAAAGCCTCTCTAAGAAAGGACTTAGGGAAGATCGCGACGTCGTTGGATGACAATATTAGAAGGGACCTTTCTCTTTGAGACAGGTTTTCATGATGAAAACAGGATTGATATTGTCCAGGATAGAAAGACATTGTTAAGATGTATTTTGCCAAGTCCCGTATTGACGGCAAAAACACTTAGGTGATCTTTGTACTGTATTTTGAGCCATTCTAGTAGCTCGGCCCGCCAAGATTTTATTAGCCCTTAAGCTTCTGAAAATGTATATATATCCAGTCCTCTGCCGGGATTCAAACCCAGAAGTTTGAAGATGCTGGCCTAATGTCTCAGATCACACGTATATCTCTGTCAGCTTGTATATCCAAAACTATTTCTAATAGAGCAGTGTTTGTCAAATAAATGTGCCCTGTGAAGGTTTTTCAGGAGGTTCACAAGATGTCTCAGGTTAAATAAACAAAAATGTGTGAACCTTATGCTTTTATCCTAAAAGCAATATCCTGGAATTGTGAAATTTGCAAAGATTATTGTCTCGTATCTTATTAACTTATCTTTCGAGTATCTAGACCGAGTGCCTTTGAAGATAATATACCGAATTATCAACATTGTTTTCGTCATCATGATAAATCTGTAACAGTCAAACTTCATCAATTATTGATCTGAAACTAACTGATGACTGATTCATTGGCTCTTACTGTGTTTCATCCAGGTGTGCCGTCAACCACAAGTTGTAGAAGGGTATCACGAAGAGTTTACGACTCACGATGGTAACCTCGTATGTGCATATACATTACAATTTTAGAAAAGGAGAATTTTGTCGTGCACTGTGATTTCTGTTAGTTGTCAACACCATCCGTCAATACATTCTTAGTTACAGACCCCAATACGAGGTAATTGATTATTATGTATAATGTGTAAAGTTGTAAAAAGAAAACACTAAATTTACGAAACGTTAGTACAAAATTACGTCAAATTTATTAACAGAACGATGTTTTTAACTCTAGAATATATCATTATACTTTAGGATACATTTCTTCTTCTCTATTGGCTTATTTTTCAACGAATTGTAAGATTCCTTGTGTCTGTCCTGAGATCGAACGAATTACTCAGAATCCCAAAGTTCTCCTTCCCCATTGGGTTTTAAGTTACCATGTATTTTGATCAACAGTAAACATTTTCTTCTAATGATCTTTTTTTCTCCTTCCTGGTAGGTTAACCAGGTCATTGTACTATATTTATATTAAATACAATCAAAATAATTATACATATTCTAATTTTGTACCTTAAAGACCTACAAATGCTTGTTTTACTTTTATCTCCCCGGAACAAGAAGAAGGGACTTTTGAAGAAATTTCGAACAATGCGTAGCTTCCGACCTAGAGGCGCTCAAAGTTAAAACTGCATCATCATTACAAGTGACGTCTTATCTCGACAAATGCTGACGTAAGCGGTGTCGGCCTAGCACAACTCGATCAAAGCAGTACCGTGTACACCAATTCGAGCAAAACTGATGATTGAAGAAGTACCACATAGACAGATTTGGGAACGTTAAGAATTTTATAATGAAAGAATTAATTAACTCCTTCAGCACCAGTGACGTACGCTAGCTAATACCAGTGACGTACTTGATGCTGAAGGGGTTGGGCAACCATACGCATTCGCCAACATAGTATAAATATCAATAGTGAATGGGGTATTATTTCAAAAGCCAACACTGCTTAGTGCTTACGCCAATATTTGTCAAGATATTACGTCATTTGTAAAGATACGTCAATAACTTTGAGCGCCTGTAACTCGCAAACTACGCATCCACCCTCATTTTTTTGCACCCTGTATATCCGCTTTGTAATTGATAACATACCCAATTAGGACTTGGTATATGATCCATTTATTTTTGTGGTAACGTCATTTCAATTTACTAATTGATTTTTATCTAACAAGTCAGAGACAAGAATTTTCTATGACAGTTGATTTTATAACCGGAATGCATTTCTTTTATCCACTTAACTCAAGTGATTTGTCTTTAAATTTTGCCCCACCAAAATCGCATTACAGTTCTTACATTACACTGTCCCATTCGAAGGAGTAAAAAGAAGAAAGCACGCGAAATATATTTTTTTAAGCACTCCGAGAAGAAATAAAGAAAGGATGGAATCCGTGTTGACAAGAAGCCTGCAGCCAAATTATAACGTAACAAACACACATACAGAATATATACAATGTAGGTTGGCAGGTCAACTAGGCCTACAAGATATAGTATATAAAACAATAAAAAGATAGATCATGTTGAAGGAAACAGGAGTGAAGGCGTTCTGCTCTACCAAACAATCAAACTAACTAATTAACCATTTCCAATTCTTTATTTCTCTCTGACTGTGAGCTTACCAGAAACATTAATCACAACTTTATAATATGTTAAGTTCTTTAACGAACGTACTTACAACTTTTCTTGATCATTCTGCTTACACACTGGGAAGGGAGATGTCGTCTACGTATTGAGGAGGGTGGAACACTAGTTCTGTTACAATAAAATACTATTAGTCTTGTCCAAAGACTTGAAACACGCGTTCAGACCTTCTTTTGTCATTATATTTTCAGTTTCTCTTCCCAACAGCGATTTCTGGTTCCTTTTTCTCTTTCGTTCTTTATATTCGAAGAAGAAGAAGAAAAGGAATTACAAGATTTAAACAGGAAGACAATGAATGAGTTACCTTTCTTTCTTTTCTTTTTTGTTTTAATTTATGGGGAGAGGAGTGGAAGAAAAAAGTCAGATGGTGACTTGCGTATCTACACGAAAGCTACTTAACAGCAATATTTCATCTGTTTGTCCCAGTTATGTTAAGTTGAATCATTTTGACGTAGTATATGTTTCCGTCCATCCCTCCTCCCCTTCTCCAACCAATGGCGTAGCCAGTGATTTATCCATACTTCTCCAATGCTTATAAACACAGACAAAGAATAAACAGAGCTACAACTTGGTATATGCATCACGGAATTTAGTATATGAAGCATGGAAACTCGTATATACAACATGGAATTTCTTATATGCAGCATGGAATTACGTATATGCAGCATGGTAACTTTGTAGATGCAGCATGGAAATTCGTATATGCAGCATGGAAATTGAATGGATCCTGCATCATATGGCAAATTGGAGGTTGATTGGGTGTGACATCATATCAACTGTAACAAAAAGCTTCAATGAGAGGCTCACCAGTCCACCCGTTTACGGCGCTAGTGTTGCAAGAATTCTGCGTGTGTGCTGTATGCTTGTACGTTTGAAAACTCAAGAAGTTTGATAAATTCCAATCTAGACGCTAACATAAACAATTTTATTTAAAACTACTTTTATTACTGCTACTTTTAAAACTACTGCTCACAAAAGGTAAGGGTCTGGTAAAGATATTGGATATCTTCTTGGTGAAGAGAACAAACAGTATTACAAACTAACCTGATGAATTCTCTTTGGTATTGGTAAAAGTACAATTTTTCACCATTTTGATTGTCGTTTGTTTTCTGAAATATACAGCAGAAAC
This sequence comes from Lepisma saccharinum, assembly GCA_022664845.1. Lineage (NCBI taxonomy): Eukaryota > Metazoa > Arthropoda > Insecta > Zygentoma > Lepismatidae > Lepisma > Lepisma saccharinum. Next base: position 21,788 of record JAGDQP010011929.1, read on the forward strand.
CAAGAATCACTTGTACTGATTACTAATCCTCAAAATTGGTCGTTTGCAGCATTTCTTCTTAGAAGAACTTGACAAATAATTCTTCCTCAAGAACTATTTTCCTTCTTTTACTTGACATGATACCTATTGACCTTTGGGAGCAGTGCGCACTGACCCTCGGCCAATTCAAATTATCAATCACAATTAATTGGTAGGGTGCCATACGCTAATGCATTATGTCATCCATAGTGAATCTACCATTGTAATACAAGTGTCTCCGCAAGGGTGATGTTGTCATCATTTTTACTCGTGCTGCGTCGGCCAGACTTTAAGGAAAATTTGATGGATTTACTTCTTCGTCCCGACTAACAACCCTTAGCTGCGTACGAATATTGGTAGTTTCTTTTCACCACATTATGACAATAACTTTATCGTTGTATGTCGTTCCTGGACTTGAAATCCATTTTCAGGTACACTTACAATCAACAGGTGCACAAGGCTAGTTGTAAAAAGTGAATGCCCGATTTAAACCTCGCCCTATCGTAGACTCATAGCTCCCAAAGTCTATTGCAACTTCACACAAAAGAATCCAAAACAGCGATTAATCTGAGTTCTACAAACAATCTGTATTGCATTTTGGAATGTTCCTCATATATATATGCCATGTCTGAGTGGTAACATTCCTCAGCCAACATTTATTCGAGAACAGGATGAGCAACATGCTTTCTTAACATCTTCTGGGGTATTTTTGATCTTTCCAAAGGGTAATAAAAAAATAGGTGTCACATCATCGGCTGAGAATTATAAGGCTCTATTTAACATTAAAATCCTATGTAATTAGAACCTTATAATTCCCAGCCGACGACATATTATTATTTCCACCGACTGCTCCAGCGGGCGCCGGGGCGACATGAAGGCAGAACGTAGCAGGATTATATTAACTGAATGCGCATCCTTTGGGGTACACTTGTTCTTGTTCTTGCGCATATTTGTTACATAACAACTTCCAAGTTTCAAAGTACCGACTGTGATGTCACTCGCATCCTGCATGATGTGCATTGTTCTGCACAAAGCCCCCCGGTCACCTATGTCATCCCCAAAATAATTTATATGAAATGATATTTCTGGATCTTGTCAATAATATTGTATTACTAAAGCGTGTTGACTTCTATATGAAGAACATTATCTTATGTATAAATGTTTAGAACATGCCAGGGGATTTCTAACTTTTAGACTGGAGTACCATTAAACCGAAATTCATACTTTTGCGGCAAAACCAAGTAATATTTCGAAATTTTCAATGCTAATATTTAAAATTGCATGATCATAGTGCCAGTAATGATTATACCGATGATATAGGGGTAATATATAGGGATACTCAGGGACTCTTTTACACTAGTGACGCCCAGATTAACGGACTCGAAATCCGAGTGAATTTTTTTGGAATCAAAATGCCAATTCCAGGGGAATTTTGACGTGGTTCTGAGACGAAGCTTATTCCAGAATGGAGAGCGACTGTACGGGCAAAGGATGAAGTTGCCCCCATCAGAAAACAGGCATTAGGCAAATTCATTAGCGAAACACGGAATATAGAATAAAACAGATGGAGGAAGAAGCAGGGACTGAAACCGTACCTGTCCAGAGGGAGGAAGAAGATGTAAGCCTTTTATTACTACAGCAGTTATTTCCTAGACTAAAATCTCAATGATCAAGACCAGAAACTAGACCAAAAGTTCAGCAGCCTAGACCGTAAAATCAGTAATTTGGACAAAAAATTAAAGAATAAGACGATAAATTAGACCAAAAATTTTATGATTTGAGAATAGGTCAAGGACAGAAGCTCAACTCACTGAAGACCGACATCGACGAAACGGTAAAGAAATATCAGGAAGAATGTCGATCTGGTTTTAACAAAATGAAATCAGACCGCGACGATGTTAAAACTTCTAACACACATTGAAAACGCCGACAGCAAATTTCCGATGGTAGAAAGTGACGTAGAAAAGAATATGAGAGATATTCCGAGTATAGAAAAGTCATTAATACGGATAGCAATACGGAAATACAAAAGACATAAATCAGATGAAGAAGACGATTAGAAGATTACAACCAGAAAGCATCCAGCAGCATTTTAAATACTGCAGAGAAATACTAACAAGGGAAGAAGATGATCTGAACACTCATCCTGACATAGAAGGAGGTAGAATAACATGACCAGTCCAAAATTAGCAGCTTCATGATGATTCCCAGAAGAGAAAGAATATATTTAGTGCAGAGACTGATGAACATTTTCAAAGGTAGCAGGACAGAAAAATAAGTGAGGACTGAAGACTACAACTATGTTCCCAGATGGAGGGGCAACATCTCCGAAACAAGTCCGACAAAATATTTGAAAGAAGTAACTCACTATTTTAAGACCGTAGGTGCAGAAGAAGAAGGTTACCAGTACATATTAGGAAGAGCAAAGGCAAGCAGTACGGAAGGACGGCTTCAGTTGATCAAGAACCAAGTTTACAGCTACCGAGACTTTTGTTATACTTTTATAAAAATGTACGCCAGTAAGAAAAGCATCGAGTGTTACAAAAACGCGGTAAAGCATCAACGCATCGATTGGACAACTGTAGAGAGTCTTGAACAACAGGTAGCACATTTTATTAGCAAAATAATCCGCATTGATCCTGATATTACGGATGACGAACTATTTAGAGAAGCTACAAACATACTTCCGTAGGGATTAAAGAAGTTAGTCATGTGTATCAATGGTAACACTGTTGAAGGCCTATTGGGATTCCTCCGGAAACAGGATAGTATTAGAACAAGGAAGAGTAATAATGGTAACCGATTTAATAACCCTGAAAATTCAGATGGAGGGGAACAACAACCAAAGAACAATTATAAGAAAGATGGTAAAGGGTATCAGAATAATAACGAGACCAATGTCCAAATGACTAATAACTGTAAACTGAATTTAGATATGATGGTGGTCGATAGCAGCCAATTCGACATCATCTTTGGTTATGGTCATTCGACTTCATTCCGTGGATTTTGAGATCAGTCTTGAATGTCATCAATACACTTAATGTCTCATTCCAACGACTTGACGTGGATATGTACAGTTTTCTAGGAGGTGTTGAAACACTGGAAAATACCATCCAACACCTTAGATCAGTTAATCACTACAAGACAGTATCTGGAGATTCCATGGATGAATGCGAAAAGCATGGAATATATTCTTCCTTCAAAACTCAAACGTCAGGAATAATTCTTTCTTCAATGTACGCTACGATGACAAATCCTCAACAGAAAATTTCAGTACAAGGAACGAGGAATCCCGAGCGGCATACTTTGCTGTGCTGGGTAGAGTCCTCGTTGGTATGAAGGAGCGCTTCTCCCAAAGATGCTTGCTGTTCTCGCCTACAGGTCTTCCAAGGGGGTGGTTGGCTTTTTTCGGCGTAGACTATTCTTTACTGGAAGGTGAAATTGTCTTGTTGAGAAACGACGTGCAGTTTTCTAAAGCTAAGACCATTTCCTTATTGGTGGAGTGTTTCAAATCTGTAGCGACAGTTGTTCTTTACCCAACAGTAAAATCAATAATTAGATCATTTTTGTGCATACCAATTTCGACAGCCAGCTTTGAGAGAAGTTTCTCGACGTTGACTTTGGTGAAATAAAAAATAAGAACTGCCATGATACAAGATCATCTCGAGGAAGACCTAATGATGTTTGTTGAACAAAACTTGTGCAGAAATGTTAATATTTCGCATTGCATTGATATATTCAGATCGTACGACCCTCGTAGGCTTCATTTGTAAACTCAACTGTTATAACCTTGGTATTTTTAACACGCATGCGCAAACATTTCAGTGCAAATAGAGGAAAATTAAATAAATCTTAGGGCACCGGCACCAGATGAGTAAGGTTTTTATAGGTTTGCTTTCGGACATGCTTCGCTTTTGCAATAAGTTGTACGTAAGTCACGTCCAATGGTAAACGTATTGTAACATAAGAGACTGTGTGGAACTGTGTAATCGATTTTCATTCTTTATAAGTACAGGGGGCGCTATTTTGCTTATCGTGAGTACCCCTTGTTCAACAATCCTGAAACCGCCAGTGATTACTTCCTGAGGCCAATCGTCGTTATTTCTGTAAGGACAGCGTCTCTAATGTTCTGAGTTTGAATCCATGCTAGGTGTTAGTAGATTTTTAGAAACTCAACAGTTATTAATAGAATCGAGATGGGCGAAGTAATTAGTTACTAAAATGGTTCTAAAATACAACGCTTTCTTTCCAATCCTTGATAACTTTTCTGGGAGATATTTTGCGA
>JAGDQP010011929.1:26190-42041 GCA_022664845.1 Lepisma saccharinum
CTCCAGGCTTTAAATTTTAAACAATTTCTCAAGATGTGTCTACGCGCGCCATCTATACAATAAATACTCCTTTTTATTATCTTTATTTACACAATTTGATTGCTAAAACCAGTTAGCTTGTGACGACACAGTCTAACAATATACAATATTTTATTTCGTTTTCGGAATTTGTCTAAACCAAGATCACCATTACTTTTCTACCGAAAGTAGCAGGTCAATCAAATTACCTTAGGGCTGCTTTTCTTGCAAGCGTGTCTTGCGTCTGATTTGGGTGAGTAGCCAATTGAAAACACACGTTTAACACGTGTTTCAATTGGCTACTCACTAGGGTGGGTTAATTTTTTTTTTCAGGTATTGGGGTTTGAGTTGTCATCAAAAGTTGTGCATTGGTACCAAATAAAGCCATGCCAAATATGGCAGTCCTAAAATAATATTTAACCGGACCTCTCCCCCCCCCCCTAAAGGGACCAATTGTTTTTTGCAAAACAAGTAATAAAAATATGATACCAGTGTCCACGTTTTGGGGATCGAGTAGTTATGAAAAGTTGTGCATTGGTACGAAATGAAGCCATGTAATATGCCCGGTTTTGGCCGTTTTCAAACTAAAATTTTCGCGGTCTCCGGGGTCCGGCTAGATATTTTTTGATCGGTTATATTGCGGCGAACAAACATAACGTAAACAAGACATTCTACAACTTTTGCACGCTAATTAAACTCAAATTTTAAAAAAAAATCGGCAGTTTTGGGGCCCTTCGAAATAAAAATGTTAGAAAGTTGAGTTTGAGCACCGTGCAAAACGTAATGTTATGTTACGTTTGGACGCCCCAAACACAGCCGAATCAAAAAATATTTACCCGGGCCCCTGGGGCTAGAGATAATTTTAATTTTGAAAAGGGCCGATTTTTTTAGAAATTTGAGATTGAGTAGCGTGCAAAAGTTGTAGAATGTTATGTTATGTTTCTTCGCCGAAACACAGCCAGATCAAAAAATATCTAGCCGGGGCCCTGAGCCCACAAAATTTTAGTTTGAAAATGGCCAAAAAACGCTTGACAGTCAAAAAGGGCCACATTTGACATGGCTAAATTTTGCACCAATGTGCAACTTTTCATAACTACTCGAACCCCAAAATGTGGAAACTGGTATCATATTTTTATTCCTTGTTTTGCAAAAAACAATTGGTCCCTTTAGGGGGGGGGTAGAGGTCCGGTTAAATATTGTCTTAGGACGGCCATATTTGGCATGGCTTATGACAACTCGAACCCCAAGATCTGGAGAAAAAAAATATTTGGGCCCACCCTACTACTCACCCAATTCGCGAGCAACGCACGCTTACAAGAAAAGCAGCCCTTAATAATCTCTTTCCATTTATCTCCATCTTGCGATTTACTTTTTTTTTATGTTACCGTGCAATTTATCTTTCGTAATACACTCAGGAGTTGGTTTTGTCTTCTTTCCTTTCTTCTTTCTCCTCAATGATACTTTCAAATGCTGCTGTGAGTGTACAGTCTCTGCGCGGCCATTGTACTACCATGCATCAGGACATGGAACAAAATAACAATAGTCAGGACTGTTCATCTAAGATCTTATCCGTGGTTTCTAGGAACATGTCTACATGTCTAAAATCAAATAAGTTTCTGAGCTAGATGCTCTCAAATGTGGCGAGGATATGTAACCAATGATATCTCGACAAATAATTGATGTCAATTGTGTCTGTTTGCCAATCAGAATCGAAGTTGTATGCACGTAATGGACCTCTTTTAGTTAAAATTCAGGATTGAGAAATACATCCTATTTTCATGGACGTTAATACGGTAGACGGATCGACTAGCCCAATACAATTAAGCTGGGTCAACTTGACGCCGGTTTTCGATTAATCTTGCCTGGCGAATTGGGATTTACTTGCGTTTTATTGGTTAGCCTATGTCTGAGTGTGTAGAAGCAAAGAATGGATGGAGATTAGAATATTTTAAATATGATATTGTACGGAACGTGATGTTCAGTTGTTTTGTTAATCAATTACACCTGCCAGGTACTTACGGCTTGTGCTGGCTTCAATTTAGGGTCGCTTGAAGTAGATCCGTCTCCCGTATTTAGATCCATGCCTATTTTAAAGAATATTTCTATAGTTGTACTGTACACTGTGCTTGCGTCAATTCTTTGACAAGGAAATTCTTAGCTGGGGAAATCCTATCTATTCCTTTCTTATAAACAACGGGAACACCTAATATGTAAATACTTCAGCTAAGATCTCGTGTCGGAAACTATACATAGGCTGGTATTTACTATGACCTTTATCTAAAAGCGATACTGGACTGATCGGTGGTATAAAAAGTAATGAATATATGAAGCCAGGGAGCAGAGGGGAAAGTTAATCTCGACTGTCCACTTCTAGTCTAAACCAATATGGACCAAATTTTGAGTTCTAACTAGTTTTGTTTACGTTTGTTATCGCTGTGCGTCTCGTTCCTTGATTCGTGTCTTAATTCTTACAAAAAAAAATATTTTCATATATTTACAGCACCCAGGAATTAAGACATAAATCAAAGACGCGCCACACAGCGATAACAAGCGTAGAACAGGTGAGTTAAAGCTGAACATTTTGTCCATATTGATTTAGACAGGAAGTGTGCGATTGGCGTTAACTGTTTGTTCTGGCCTCTATCTCTCGACACTAGCCGATCAGTCCAGTTAGAGTACAGTATCGTTACGTAGAGCTTGATGGTATTGACAAAAACTGGTAAAAGAATCTATGAACAGAGAGAATCTATTTTAATGGTTAAGACCTAACTGCGAAAAGCTTACAAAAGTACGAAGGAAAACCAAACAATAAATATATTAGATCTGAACTGTGTTACATTTTGTATGTCACCTAATTTATACGACCGAATATAACAACATTTATTGTCGTATTAAAGAACGAAAACATTGCCTAAGGAAATTTACAATAAATATACGGATTAATTGTTTTTAATAATAAATATTTTCCTCCATTTTTTTACCTCAATAATATTTACAATTATTTATTGCTTCTTCTTCTTCTTTCTGTTAAATTACCTTCTTATTTAAAGAAAAGGAAAGACCGCATTAAGAGTTGTTGCGGAAAGAAGATATAGAAACAATTTTTCTCTTCCAGGAAATTATTTTATGCCATTCAGAATTGCCATATATAGAAATTTTGTCAGTAATGTCCTGATTTTTAAAGAACAAGATGAAAGGACACTGTTGATACAAATTGAAATTTGGGATCACATTTTATAAGTTTTATGGCACAGTGACGTCCTAATTGTTTGTTAACAATTTCCTAATTAGTGCTTTTCAAATTATTTCATTATTTTCAGAATTGCCATTAACTGTCTCAGGTGTGTACTCCAAATAATTTAACAAAAGACTTGGAAGTTTCTTCAGAAATCACGAAAAAAAGCAACAAATATATATAATAATAATAATTCACAGCCATATTCAATCCACTGCTCGATGAGGCCTCTCCTGGAGTGACGAGTTGGCCTACTGCTCCCACGCTGACCATAAGTGTTGGGAGAGGAGAGCTGAAGCACTCAACAGTAATCGGCGCTCTATTTTATTCACAGCAACTCCCGAATTGCATCACGATGCCTGGTAGGCACCGTTCCTGACACTCTCGCTTTAGAAAAGTCTCTTGGTAGAGCCGGGAACCGAATCCGGCACCCCACGATCAGGAGTCAGCGACGTTAATATATACAGGTAAGTGGGGGAATCGCGCCCAGTTGGGTAATTCCGCCCATCAAATTACCCGGAAAGTACGAATGTGGAATCGACCCTTATAGTGTCATATCCTAGAGCTGTGAGTGGGCATTAAATAGGGAAAGACATTCGCGCTGTTTCCGGTCTTTTATGTGGAGGAAAGTATTTTGAGCTACTGCGTTATAATTCGAATATTATCTTGTTGTCAAAGTACGTTTTAGTAATAGCTATTTTCTGTATTAAATATTGTTGTGGTTGAACGTATCGATATCGAGAGTCAAATGTTTATTCATTTCTTCTCATTTCTGTAAAGTGTGGGGTGAAAACGGTAATTTGCCAGCACTAAGAAAGAGGGTTATTGCTGCCCACTGTGGGCAGCATTTTCCCAAGGCAAACGACAATGCCTGATAATGTACACAAACGTACTCTTTGCTTTTTGTTTACTTTCGATAATCTACATAGACGCTACACTGAGCAAAAAAAAAGAAAGTTTGTTACACTTTAGTGAATATTTAACATCCAATAATTACACACCATGGAAGCTACTTGAAACTTCAGCGTTAAAAGTACAATTACCACATTGTTGTACACACAACATTGGCTCAAATTCCTGTAATTGGCCGAAATAATTAGTTACACTTTTAAAATATTACCTCTTTATGCATCAAGTGTAAGGATCGTAATTTGAACTTGATCCACTAACATAGGCGACATTACCCGAACATGGACGTCATTACCCGAACACAAATGGTGCGATTCAGGAACGTGTACTGATTTCTGTGCATCGTTTTCAACAGAAGATATTCGTGGTATTTGTTAACTAGGCGATGCCCTACAAATCCATGTTTCATTTATTATAAAAGGATAGAAAAGTACGTAGATACTAAAATTTTATCTTAAGTGGGCGCCAGTCCCCCACTTTCCTGTATATATATATATATATATTATAATAATAATAATAAAAAAACACAGCCATATTCAATCCACTAGTGGATGAGGCCTCTCCCCGAAGGGAGGAGTTGGTCTACTGCTCCCATGCTGACCAGACGCGTTGGGTTATATAACCAGTATGTATGAGGTAAAGGCATTAGTTCTCATCACTGCTCCAGTGGTCGTCATGTTTTAACTAAACATGTAAAAATAAGGAAACCTTTCATCGTTTGGGGACAAAAAACAGACCAATTTAGTAGCCATAATCTGGTACGTAACCGGCACCATTAATATGTTCATTGCGTCACTTCATTTAGTAGAGATGTCTTGGTTTGGGCGGCAAGTTCGTGTTTCCTGCTATTTCCATGGGTTTGTTACTAAAATGGGTTAAGCAAGTGGACATTAAAAAATAAGCATTGAAATTTTAGGTATAAGTACTTGATGTTTACATGTGGATAAAATACCTATTTAATGATTAAATTAATTATAAGTTTGCGTCCCTTGACTGCCAATTTCTATACATCGTAGGGTGACGAATACTGGTGCAAGTGAAATATACTTTGCACCCATGTTCGTCACGGGTGGCGATTACTGATGAAAAATTGGCACTTAAAATGTTTGCTCCAGAAACTGTTAAATTTAATTTGATGTGATGCTAAATTTATGAAAAAAATTTCATGGCGATAGAATCATTCCTTTCAGTAGTCGTCAGTAAAATTCAAAATTTAAGTTACTACATATTCCACCGGAAGTCAACTCAGTTTTTTTTTAGAAGAATCTTTAAGGGCCTTCTAGCAAGCCCTCTGTGCCTCTTTCCTCTCAATCACGCTTTATTTTGCGAGATTCAGATCCAGTAAAGATGAAAAAGAGGATATCATATCGAGTAAGCGGGGGTGAAATGCCCAGTGGGGAAAAATGCCCACCCCTTAAAAAACACGGACGGGAATATGAGGTGGCAACAGTGATACGACTGAGTGAAGGTGGAATTATATGGAAGACGAAAGTGTCACCGAAAAAGATTGTGTGAAGAAAGTGGAGACATACAGGCTAATTTAAATGTGTTGTTTGAACGTTTCAGATTTAGGATGACAAAATGATTACACTGCTGTATTACCAAATCCAATGAATGTGCGTTGCACAAAGTTGGGCTCTGTTGTTCTGATGCAATAGCATGTAGCCGCCATGCCACGCAGTGTTGGAAGTTTAATGAACTAAAACTGTCGTGTTTGTATTCGGGGTGATTTGTCCACTAGGAGTCGGGGCTAATGGCCCGTGGGCATTTTACTCCACGCATTCCCATTCTAGCAAACACGGCAGTACGCTTTAAAGTTGTACAATTGTACAAAAAGTAAGTATAATGTAGATTATTATTTGCTTTAACATACAAAAATAGTTTCATTTCTTTCTCAACAAAATATTTTTGCTCTTTGTGCGTTAAACTTGCTTACAGATAGGAATAGAGACGAGAAAAAAAAAAGATTGATGACTACTTTTGTGCATAGAATACGTACAAAGAATAGTTTTTGATATGTTTAGGGTGCTGCCTTTGATTTGGGGGGAGTAAGGGAGAGCAGCATTAATCTTCATTTGTGATATGCATTTCCATATACAGGGTGATTGCAAAATACATTGATAACTTTTGGGAGATTATTCAACACACGCAAAAATGATACTAAAATATTCTTTAACATTTTCTCTTCGGAGCTGTTCTTTCCGAGTAACAACCCTTTTTAAAATCTCCCACACGGTTTTTAACACCCTGTATAATTGAAACCGGGATACAATACACAGTCACAGTGCAACCATCCAGGCTCATCTGATAGAAATAGAGATAACTATTGCGGAATCTGTGGTGGACATTATTGTAAACTTACGAGACCTATGTCTACATGTGAGTGGATCAAGTATATTCGCCGTCAATAAATGTGAATGCATGAAGTATGTACACCGTTTCCAAATATGTGTCCTAAATGCCACTCCCTGTCTCAGAAGAGTAGGAACATGTAAATTCAGTTCATTTCGTTCAGTGAGTGTCACATTTTTCATTTATTCATATTTTTTGTTTTACATTTTTCTTTATTTTTAGTTAGTCTAATATTTCCGTAAGAGTGTTTAATGTTATTAGTATTGTATTGTGCAAAATAAACTTACACTTCACCATTAGAACGAACCTAAACAAGCTTTTCTATTTCGTATTTTCAACTAATATGTATTTTTCTGTTCTATATTATCCAAGTTTGTCAAAGCTCAGGAAGTAGCTGTAAGTTCATGCTTTATAGGTTAGATTTTTGTAACTTCCACCGTAATATAATTTTCTGTAGTATATGAGTAACTGCTATCGTAACATTATTTTCCCGTTATTATGGCCTTCAACCTTGTTTAGTGTACTGTTGCTGTGCATGGACATATTACCCCACGACGGTGGGCGTTTTACCCGGATGCCCATATCGCTCTTACTTTACAAACATCAATGTATTTCCTACAGTATATAATACTGCATAATCTAGCATCCAGGTAGAAATACTGAAAGATGTACCTCGCATTTGGTGTGCTCTTTATTCCTGTAGATTTCCATTCATAGTCATAAATAAGAAAAATATAAAAAAGTGGTCATTTCACCCCCGCTTACTCTATATTGTTCAAACGAATATTTGTAGTACATTGGGTGGAGACTACTGGTGCATTGGTGTGACGACTATGGGAAAACAGCGAAATTTAAAGTGGCGACTACTGGAGCAAAATAATTCTACCACTATAAAGCAAATTATCGAATAGATTTGTACTATTACATTATCGCTCGGGACCTGAAGTTGCTTATGAAGTGAAAAAAGTAGGGTTGTTTTTAACAAATAGATCTACAGAAAGCACTTTCTGCAAAATCCACCTTAACATGACGAGAACTGGTGCCTTTACCTTATATTTATATATAAAAATTCACAGCCATATTCAATCCACTACTGGATGAAGCCTCTCCCGGGGTGGGGAGTAGTTGGTCTACTGCTCCCACGCTGACCAGACGTGGTCGCCGCTGTCTTTTATTCACAGCAGCTCCCCAGTTGCATCACGATGCCTAGTGGGCACCGTTCCAAACCCTCTCACTTTGGAAAAATTCCCTTGGCAGGGCCGGGAATCCAACTCAGGACCCCAACGATATATTTCTACATATCGTCATAAAGCCTGTTGTCTCTTCTTTCATTTAACACATGTTTCACTCTGCATATCTGAATACTCTGCTAACGGAGGGCGTTCAAATGAAACTAGTGCGAAGTGTCGGGTTTGCCCCAGTACGTGGGGAATTCCGACACTTTGTTCAAGCACTTGCAACATCAAATGAAAACACATGTAAACATTTGGCAACTATCACTATGCACTCAGTAATACTTTAGGACGAATTGACATTGCGTGTGGAAATGCTATCTGACAGGTTATCTTAAAATGAAATGATTCTACAGAGAATAAAATGTGAAAGAAATTTTATCGCATCGCTAGCTCCCGTCGTTACCTCTAAGAACAAAAAATCAAAGGGTTAGAATCAATTCAAATTACGTTCAGACACCACTGAAAAGAGGGAAGTGAGATATGAGCTGAGCTGAAGATTAACCGTATGGACGCAGTAGGACTACGTGAAATAAAATAGAAACAAACTGTTGAAATTGGAGAAGAGTGTGTAATTATTCATTAGAGACTAGCAAGAAGAGGATGCAATGCAGTTGTCCTTGGTGTCGTCCTTGTTAAACGATTAACAGATACATATGTCCATATCTGAATGGAGTTCCGAAGAAGCTATCGAGCTATATTAACATAGTCGTTTTACGTACTTATTAAAAAAAAAACTTATAAGCACGGGACTTTCAGTATAGAGGCATTTATACTTGGCCACCCAAGTAACATATGAAAAGTCTCCAAAAATCAAACGTATACTACGGCCGCCACCTTGCAAAATGGCGGCTATAATTCTTTTGTTTTTCTTTTTAATTTTCCCTGTTCAGCATAAAATGATGAATATTTTTTGTATTTATCTTGTCTTTTTTTGTCATTTAATCAATCATAAAGTCACAAAAATAACACCAAACGAAAACAACTTCTTTTTCAGAAGCCAAAATCTTTAGATCAGTTAAAAAAAAATCTTAAAAGCATGGAATTTTGTATAAAGAAAGTACTTGGCCACCCAAGTAACATATGAAAAGTCTCCAAAAATCAAACGTATACTACGGCCGCCATCTTGGAAAATGGTGACCATAATTCTATTTTTTTTTTTAATTTTCGGATATACTTAAGCGTCACATCGAAAAAAAAGTTTTAAAGTTTGTTCATCATAAAATTATATATATTTGTTGTACATACCTTTTTGTTATTTGATCAATCCCATTTCCTCACACACTACTGTTCTGTTCAAGTTTCTAACATTTTATGCTCAGAAAAACTGACGATCGTACTTTTCTGTTAGACAGTGAAAAGGTGTCAAGAAATTAAATGTCTGCAGAGAATATCATGACTTCAAAAGCAGGAAAAACAATAGTGTAAGATAAGATTTTAGCTGACTACGAAGAAGCGGAAGAGGCAAGCTGTAGGCATAATATATGAAAAAGTTTATCCTCATTACGGAGTTTATTGGAGCTGCAAAAACAGACTTTACACTCCATCTGAATACAGTAATCGGTAGGTTACCTTTATCATGCTACAGGTCATAACTTGCATGCAAAATGTTCTTATCTGTACGTCCAAAAAGCTTTATAGATAAAACATATATTAAACTGAGTATATGGACAGCTACATGAAAGCATACTGTAATTATCAGCTTTCAGTAATATTTAATAACTATCATAACCTTTCGGTATTTTTTAAAACAGATAAAAATTAAGGGATAATTACTTGCAATTTTATGATACTTAATTCTTAGTGACTACATTTTGTGTACCGAAGTTTTCATTTGTATTATTAATTCATAGAAAAATTGTGTAATCATTTTAGGAAAAACTTTTGCAAGCAGTTTATGTTGTTGGTATTAATGTCCACCTTCATTTCTTTTAAAAATGCAATATAAAAATAAAATTTTATGATATTCAGTTTAGCTTTCGTGTCATTTTGCGGCTTCTAGGTCGATGAAAAGTTCGAGGCCTTAACAACAAAGATTTGTAATTTTATGCTGAACAAACAAATTAAAACATTTTTAAAGTGCTTCATAGTTTGTGGTGAAAAACTGGAAATAGGTGAATATCGGGCGCCATTATCCAAAGATGATGACCGTAACACAACTTTGAATTTTGGACACTTTTCATGTGTTATTTGGGTGTCCAAGTACTTTCTACATACCAAACACCATATCATAGACCTCATAATAGACAGACTTAGCACACTTCCCCAATTCTGGCTGAGCTAAAACTAATAGATTTTTCTTCAGAGCGCGCGATTTTGAATCCATCCGCTAGGTAGCTCTGCCATAGACCTTGTAGTAGAATATGGTGTCTATGGCAGAGCTACCTAGCGGATGGATTCAAAATCACGTGCTCTGAACAAAAATCCGTTAGTTTTAGCTCAGCCAGAAATGGGGAAGCGTGCTAAGTCTGTCTATTATGAGGTCTATGTCCATACTTCCAAGATTTTCTAAACTGATCTAAAGATTTTGGCTTCTGAAAATAAAAAAGTGGTTTCCGTTTGATGTCATTTTGTGGCTTTAGGATTGGTCAAATAAGAAAAAAAAAACGATTCATAATTTTGTGCTGAACAAACTTCATTTGAAACTTTTTTCGATGAGATGCTTAGTTTCCGCGATTTTTTTTAAAGTTAATTTTGGTCGCCATTTTGCAAGATGGCAGCGGTAGTACAAGTTTGATTGTTGGTGACTTTTAGTATGTTTTCACTACAACTGAAAGCATCCATTCTGAAAATCCCATGCTTGTAATGGTTATTTGAACTAATTTTCATATTATGGCTCGGTTATATCATAAGTATGTGGAAAAGTTGATTCATATAAGAAAGAAGGGTGCGCGTAGTATAGTGGTGGTGGGTGACTGGAATGCAATAGTAGATAAAGAACAAGATGGAAAAGCAATAAGAAAGTACGAACTAACAAAGAGAAATAAAGAGAGGCTAGAGATCGGTTGACTTTGGTAATCAGCACTCAATGATTGCCAAAAGCACGTGATTCAAACATCATGAGAAACGAGGATGTACTTCAACACGACCAGACAACGAAACGTTTCAGATAAATTATGTGATAAAATCAAGTCAGGCTTAGATATTGTTTGAAGGACGCAAAGACGACATACGTTCTGACCATAATTTCAACGTAGCGGAGGTATCCATAAAGTAGAAGAATGGAAGCAAAAGGAGTACAGAAACAACAAAGTTAATGGAGGAGAAATTGTAAAAAAATGGGGAAATAAAGCACAAATTTCAAGAAATGTCCAAAAAAAAGTGCTCATATAAGGACAGAACAGATGAAAATACTAAAACGATTAGTGGAATAACTTAAAATGCTTATTACTTAAGCTGAATAGGTAAGACAATATCGTGAAGATAATAGATACAAAAAAGTGTGAGTTAGAGAAGAAATGTTGAAGTAAATAAAGCAGAGAAGAATATGAAATCACATAGGTACAGAGGAAAGGAAAAGGATGTATAATAAAACTAATACTGAAGTCAGAAGAGTAGATAGAGAAACAGAAACATAAATGAAATGAAATACAATAAAATAGAGGAACTTGAAGGAATTAGAATGTAAGACAAGGAAGCAAGAATGATGAACTTTAGAAAATGATAAGATAGTTTCGTTATTAACAAATAAAAACTATAGTCTCAGCAATGATCAACATAAAGTTTTGGATAGAGAAGAGGAAATAGCCTAACACGCACACATATACTACATGCAGAAAGAAGCAGAAATAAGTGGAGACAATATAAATGGTTTAAAATTATACGAGAAAATCTTAAGAAGACTAAGTGAGCTAGCAAGTAATGTGTATGTGTGTCGTTCCAATTGCAGTCGAACTCTGCAACGAAGTTTATGAATTAGGGAGAAAAAGACCAAGCTACTTTCTAGAAACAATAATGATTGCATTAAACAATTAAGAGTGCAAGATGTGAAAAAAATTACCGAATCATCAAGTTCATAGCATATTTAGCGATTATTTAGTTTTACGAATATTGAAACAAATGCAGAATTTGAAGAAGAATAGTGTGAAAAGAAAAGCGAACAAGGTCTACTTCTGTTTGTTGAGAACAATTAGTGAAAGGTGTACATAGAGAAAGGCAACGAAGTATACCTACGAAGTATAGCATTTGTTGATTTGGAAAAGGCATTTGATCGGGTGAACTAGCAAATCCTAATGAAGAAGGCAAACATGTTAGGAAATTATTTTACGTAGAGATTGCCTATTCGAAAGTGTGATGAAAGGTATACTTGAAGGGAAGAGGAGAGAGGAAGAAAATAGATGGCCTCTAATGCACTAAAACAAAGAAGCAAGTGGATGGTCGAGTTGAATTGAGAAGGTAGATAGGTTCCTTGAAGTAGCTACCACTTTCGGTAGAGCGTTACTACTACTACTACTACTACTGATAATAATAATAATAATATGAGTTCCGCTTTCCTCGCTACTGTGTAATTTACGTATGAGATAATTTTTCAACTTGCAAAGGGTGGCAACCCTTGTAAAGTATCAGAAACGGAACTGCATTTTTGCTTCTACGATAACAACTCCAGATGTCCGTCCAATTCTTTCTTTCTAAATGTGTTGAGTGCTTCTTATATTTAGATAACTTTTATTAACCAAATAAATAATAATAATAAAAAAAAAGTAGTTCTAACACGATTTTGCCATCCTTACACAAAGAGAAGAGACATACCATATGGTCATTCATATACACGTTACCGAAAAAAGAAAGCTGTAAGAAGAAACATAGCAAGCTTCTCAGTACGTGATATTGTTCCTTTGTACTATATTTTCGTAATTACAAATCTGGTTTTAAAGTTTAATTAATGACTTAAAACGTTAAGCGTGGTTATATATATTTTTTTTCGGTTTGAGCTTCTTTCTCTTACGATTTTTTTTTTCGTCTGTTTCTTTTCAAATTTGTGTTATTGTTAGAAATTACTTTTTATCTTGTCTTGTTTTTCTAGGAATGAGAAGTTAATGTAGTGACACCAAGAAAGGTGTGTCAACATGGCGCCTTCCGTGAAAAGAGAAATGAATGACGTAACAAACGTGGTAGGTACTTCGAATAATTTTTGTTATACTTTTTTTTATTTAATTTACAATTCTGTATTCTAAAACGGAACACACTATTTGTACATATCTTCCCACAAAGCATACAAGCTTAAGACAAACTTGATTTGCAGTTGATTTTCGCTTGTATAGTTACAATCAGGGGTTGATTTCGGTCCTGGCTCGCACTGGCGGCGCCAGAACTAAAAGACCAGGGGACACAGGGGAGCAGAATAGGGCTTTGAGTGGATACATGCACTACCGAAAGTTAGGAAATGATCCGCTACAAACTGAACTGATTTATCTTGCTTTTTCTATTAAATAAATAAATAAATAGATTGATCGATTGATTTTTCCTAGACAGGAGCACGATAATATTGCACCGCGAATGTAATACTACACTACAAAAAATGACTGTGTTAATTCAAGACTTTTCGGTGTCCCAGGACGACTACCACTTTTTTGTGTGCAATGCATGTGTTATCAATGCTGATTTAACATTGTGATCGTGCTATTAGGCCACCCTTAATTGTTTTGAATCAGTATTAATAACACATCCATTATGTTGATTTAGGACACACACAAAAAAAAACGCCTAAGCCAAAGTTGCCTAAAGGTTTTTAATTTAATTCAAATTCAAATTAAAAGAAAAAATAACACAAAACAGTGGTGCTTGCCTAGGCCCCACCGAAAAGCGTTGAATTAACAGTCACTTTTCGGAGTGTACTGTTCATAAACTGATCATAAATAAAAAAATACATTGATTGATTTAATTTTTAACTTTCATTTCCGTGGGAAGACAGGCTGAGTAAATATTATTTGCCTGTACAAGCAAAGAAATTGAGACTGAGTCGTTAAGGCAAATCTTTTCCCTTTTTCCGTCCTATATTCGTTGCTTAATGAACGGATAAAAACAAAAGAACAACAAAAAAATTCGCCTGCAAAATCAATGAAGATTGATTCACTTACAAAAAAAAAAGTAAAGTAAAAACAGCGGAAAGAAATCCCAAAAGGAAGGAAATGACATTAGAAGATATCTGGAGCAGACATTTTATGTATAGGTATAGAAAAAAAAAGGAGCGTTTAATACATTACAAGATCGCTATCCGCGCCCCGATAATTTTATGTAGTGTTGCCATCCCTCCATTTTGAAGTATCAGTATAATATTATTTTCTTTTTTTTTTAATATAACTCACATTTATTGCGGAATTGTATAGTAGCAATTTGGTTCCCTTATTTAAATATTTCATATTCTCACAACATGACGGCGATCATGTTTCGGGATTATATACTATTTCGATAAACCATACAACTATACGGTCTTCCATCAAAATTGCTTAGCAGAAATATTTTGCGATGGACAGATATCAAAACACGATTGGTTACACAAATTAATGAGTTGATCAGAATCTTATCTTAAGCGAAATGTTGATATGTTTACTATAGAAATCATTTTATTTGCGCAAAAGAAAACGAGTATGAATGATATAAATATTTAAATCAGCCCTAAAAAGTGAATATTATTATTTGCAAATTTCGTTGCAATAAAGGCAAGGGAAAGCGAATTTCACTTGACAGATTATAATAAATTTACAAACACATATTTTAAATGAAAAACTAAACTAAAATTCTTGACGCAATAGACCGAAAGGACTTCGGCCTGTCGACGCTGCTTTTCTCGTTTAGTCAAGTATTTATTCGGTCAGCACAATGTGATTTTTTCAGGGTTTCAGCCAGGATTTTCAGTTTCGGGGGGTGTAAAGCCAAAATTGGGAGGGTGTAAGTGAAGTTTTCTACAGTTTCTATCGATTTTCCACAGCAAATAATTTTAAGTTGGGGTGGTGTTGTCCATATTTGGGGGGATAAACACCCTTTCCCCCTCAGGGGGGTCTGGAAGAATCACTGCATTTTTTTAAAATATAATATCGCGCCAATATCCTCACGACAGTGGAGCAACTTGAAAAATGAGAGTCGCCACCAGAAATATCAAACCTGTGTCCTCATACATTGAAAGCGAGATCGCTACTTACTTGGCCACACAGAAGCTAATCTACAATACTAACATAAATTATTATTATTTTCCACTACGTAGATACACATTCAAAAATCAGTCCACCTTTATGTGGGTCATCATATTTTAGAAAAAAAAAAAGGAACGGTTTCGTACAAAATAAGCACAGTTGGCAATCCTACTGCTAATTCTAACAATGCATCAATGAATTACGGACAACAATGTTTTAACTCAAAGGAGATTGAAAAAGCAAATAGTGAAAAAATAAAATAAAAAAAGAACACATCTATTTCCACTTTTATCCTTTTTTTCTTTTCTTTTCTTTTTTGTTTTTAAGAAAGAGAACATCTTTCTAAAGTATTCTATCGCTCGTCTAGCTACGCCCCATTAACTTTTGTGCAGTTATCGGGAGTTGTTAAAACAAGAAATACTTTTACGGCGTCTCGGAAGACTACTCACCGCCAATCTTTTGAATTGTAACGCGTGTAGTCAGCTGTGAACAATTGCAGAATGAAGATAATATTGAATTGATTTAGCCTATTTGGCCTCTTCTTTGCGATAAAAAAAAGGTAATAAGACCAAAGATTATATTCTTGTACCAAATATGATTTTGCTTCTTAATCTTAAATTAAAATATTCCATCATAACGAAAGCAATAAAGAGCGATAGTTCAGTCATGTTCCTTGTAAGTACACAGAAACATCATTGTTTGTGGTTGACATAAAAAAGTTGTTCACATAGGGTCCAAATTTGATTCACACCAGTGAAAAAAACCAAAACGTTGGTACCGAGAAAGACTTGAACACGCGTCGGCAACTTGATGCCTTACCTACCAGACCAAAACATTTTGAATTTGAATTTTATTGATGGCTTTTAGGCATCTAAGGCTCAGGCCGAAATAGTAGGGGGGGCGAAGGATTCGGGAACGTGACGGCCAGGGCCTATGTTGAAGGTATCATCCCGGCATTTGCCTGGTGTGACTGAG
>JAGDQP010011930.1:0-51649 GCA_022664845.1 Lepisma saccharinum
GTGTGTGTGTGTGTGTGTGTGTGTTCTTTTAGTTGTTATTTCGCAAAATCTGAAATGGAACCACCTTTGAATAAATGAATATAGGTAAAAACTACTTCAAAATTGATTTTTTTAGGAACGAGCTAGCCTAAAACGATATGTCTCATGATGTACTTTTCATTTAAAATTCTCGACTTATATCCAAGGTGATGGTTTTCAAGATGACCACCATAGAGCCTGTCCCCCCATCAACGATATCCAAAATTTGCTCTGACTCTATTCAGCCATATTCGACTTTCCAGGGTGTTTCCAGACTTTTTCCTCAACCTGAAATGAAATATCTATTTTTTTTTTAATTCGTTTTTCTAACAGCTTATCCCGTAAGTAATGTCGTATATTTGCACCATAAGGAAAAGAATAAGAATTTACCTGGAACATTACCGTTAATCAAGAAATGGTCTCCATCGAACTCCACAACACTCTGTCATCTGTCAAAGGCAAAGGCAAAGAATTGGGGCACTGTTCGTCGCACGTCATCCTCATTTTGCAGTGATTTCCCGGAAAGATGGTTTTGCAGGTTACGAAAAAGACAGTAGTCTGTTGGTGCAAGGTCTGGTGAAAACGTCGGGTAGAGGAGTTTCTCCCAACCACATTCCTCGATCTTAGCACAGGTCCTTCTTACCGTGTGAGAGCGCGTTATCACCGCGAATGAGCAAACCTTCGCGATTAACCAGAGTAGGACGCTTCTCCAACAATGCAGTTCGTAGGCGTTCAAGCTGCTACAGTAGACATTGAGGTCTGGTTACGTGCCAAGAGCTCAAAATGGATTATCCAACGGATATCCCACAAAACACTCAAAATCACTTTGCAGGCGTGGAGATCCTCTTTTGGCACAATTCCTTTAGGTGCCCACTGCAGGTTGCGTATAATGGAAAACGGTAATGGTAATCTTTCATTTTGTACTACTGCAAAATTTCTGTACGGGCTACAGTTCGCATGAGATAAATGCAAAACAATGTTGTTCTCGATCTCCAAATTGTGGGAACTTTAGATATTCAGCACATCTTTCTGCATAGATTAACGAAAAACAATTTCTGTTGCTGTTCTTTTCCGAAATCGTATTATCCATGGACTGTAAGAATTAAACTGTAGAAATACATGATGGCAACAATGGAAACTGGTATTGGCTGCAAACTCGTGGGTTCAACAAATAAATAAATAAACAAATAAGAAGTATATTTAATGGATGTTCCACAAGATTTATTTTGTATCCCACGACAGAAAATTACATTTATTTACCGGGTTATATTGCCTTCCCTTCTGATCTTTTCTATGACATCTTACACTTAATTTTCAAACGTAAAATATTATGTGAATTGTTATAACTGAAAACTTTTGACCCGTAAGAAAAACAAATGTTACAGATAGAAATATGAACTTCCGGAGTGAAAGAGAAAGGCAAATATATGCAGGTGAGCAAAATTTCATATTCGTACGTTCAAGCATATTAGAGTTGTGGCCTGCAATCTGTGTATTTTAGACTCACTGTTTTAGAACACTATTTGTATGTTAGGTGGGCCACTAGTTGAAATTTACTGAAAGGTGTAATTTAAATTGTCCAATAGAAAAGATCCTTACTGAACATGGAGCAGCGAAAATGAACTTTGAAACATATGGTTGCTAGGTAATTATTTCTTTCTCAATTGATCAAGTATTCGATAGAACACTAACGTTATATACGAAGGAAAGAGAAAACGACTTTTTCTTTCAGTTTTTAATAATGATGCTCCATATTTATGTTTTATAATTTCGGATAATATGTTATTATTTACCTTTATTATTTACAAAGAAGATGTTAGTAGCAAAATACACCAAATATGTTGCGTGCGAAGTTATAGTAAATGTAATTTATATCTATAAATATTCAACAGATAAATTTAAAAGACTGGATCTTTGAGTATAAAACGGAGAATATCTGAGATGAATGAAGATGTTTCTCTTCCAGATAAATATTTGTGTGCGTGCGTGCATGCCATAAACATCAATACGAGTATGTTTTGTTTCGAGCGGCCGTACCTTACTTGGTAGAGCGTTGCTTTCGTTTTCGGGAGGTGCTTAGTTCGGTACCTGCAGCTGATTGTCCTGACTTAGATTTTCCCAGTGTTTCCCCCAGTACCGGGCATGTACCGGGATGATATCTTCAATCTACGAACTGACCGACTCCCTACGCCCAACCTTAACTCGGAGTGATCCATAGGTGCCTAAATGCTATAAAAAATGCAAACCCAATGAAGATAATATGTAAACCTGTCGCTCTGTTAATTGGCATATTTCTTCTTAATGCCGGGATAATATGACCAAGATGGATCTAGTGGCCGTAGCTCAGCTGATACAGCGTTGACTTAGCAATCGGAAGGTTCTGGAACGGCCGTCTATCCTGACTGAGGCTGATCAGGCTGACTGATATGACCAGACCATTCTCTTCACGACACTAATAAACTAAGGTTTATAATAATCGGCAGAGATAGAATAAACACACACTCACATAAGGACAGAAAGTGTGTGTGGGGGAAGGAAAGAGTAAGAGAGAAAGTCAAAGAAGAGAACGAAGTCATGAAAAGAAAGAGAGAATTAGAGGAAGATCAATAAAAACATTGAAACTGGATTGATTTATTATTATCCTAAAGAACAAACGCAAACACGCTGTTCAATTTCTGATTGTAGCTAGTGATGCTTGTTCTCTCTCCAACCGGAGAATCTCTTATTGTATTCTGTAAATAGTTGAAGCTATCATTTAATTTAAAAAAAACACCACGTTGAGGGGACATCAAACCCGATCCGCCCGAATAAAAGGTCAAGACTAAATCCCTGCACTACACATTTAACTTCCAAAACAAGCACAACACATATTACAATTGTTCTGTGTTAAAGAAGTACAATAAAAGTTGGGCGCTTCGTGTCAATAACTTGTTCGTAATCATGCTGTTAACACCCACATACTTTCTTTTGCATCTTCGAAACCCATATTCGTTAATCGTCGTCTTTTTTTTCTACAAGGACAGTTACTTTCCTCCCTTAGGCAATTCGGTTCGATGCTTCCAGATTCATTAGTATTCGACTTTTACGAACAGAAGTTACTATTCGATTGTTCACTTTTGCCCTGTAAAACGATCTTTGCTAAGAAGAGGGTTTGAACCTCTGTTGCCCACTTTCAATATTTAGAAGTCTGACACGGTTACACTGGACTAGCCTCGTGAGCTGAAGCAAAAGGTCCAGAAATATCATTGCTGTTTAGGGGCCTGCTTCTCAAAACTTTTGGACTAGTTTTACACTAGTCTTACTATTCTCTACACTAGTAATATTAATTAGTTTCACAAGTTCCTGTTTCTCAAATTTACAGTTGTAAAATAGCTACAAGCCCACGGACTAGTATCACAATTCTCTTTCTCAAAATATCGGTGTAGTCGTCTACAATTGTGCCCCACAAGTAAATTTCCACAAGTATCTGCAGACTTCTAGCGAATGTAGACGGATCTTTACAAACCATGATTTACTTTTTATAGGAAAAATATCATTAATAAGATAGCTTGGAAATGTAATAATTTACGTGCATACGTTTTTTCAAATACAATCTAATTTTGAACAATATCATCAACATAGTGTGTTGTTTAACATTACTTTAACCATGGAATGTCTTTGCACCATAAATATTCAATTATTCATCCGATAACTGTGATCCTGTAGTCAAGTCAAAATACACTTGTTTCAAAATGTATTATTAATATTATTTTAAAAGGGGAAGAATTTGTTCCAACGACAGTAAAATCATAGAAAGCAAATTTTGCCAAAATGTGTCACGAGCATAGGAATAATTCTTGGAAGGGACTCACAAAACTGTCTTAAGTGAAATGTTTACCGCAAATTCTACGACTCCTCTAAGTTTGTAAAGTATACTGGAATTCACGGAAGCCAAATACACCAAAGTTACGGCAACCTCGTGTGCGAACTAACAGGGGAAGATAAAGGGGAAATTCTTCCTGTGAGCCAGCATGTGGACGCATGTATAATGCCTATGCATATTAGATTATTAGATGATTAGATTATCACATTATTTTCATAACAGCATATTATTCCCCCTGTAAAAATACCATCATTCCCACACATTGTCATCATTAAAGATTTTCCAGGGTTTGGCCTCAACAAACGTCGGAATGGTACCATCAACTTAGGCCCTGGATGAATCCTTCTAGTACAAAGCGGCCGTGTCTCAATGGTAGAGCGTTGCCTCAGCATTCAGGAGGTCCTGGGATCGATTAACGGCCTACCATCCTAACTTAGATTTTCCCAACTTTTCTTCAACCATACCAAGCAGACGCTGGGATGATGCCTACAAAATAGGCCCTGGCCTTCTACCTTCCAACACACTCTCCCTATCCTATCCCAGCCTGAGCCTCAGATGCCTAAAGGCCTTAAAATATTTTTGAAAATATCCTTCCAGGATCATTTTACCCACCCTATCCCGACTGAGTCTTATGCTTAAACGCCATAAATAAATTCACACATGCACGCAAATAATACAGATGTGAATATACATTACGAATATAATATACTGGGTGTCGCCAGTAATGTCTCCCGCTCATTTTTATTGTTAATTTAATGTACGTAATGTTAATTACAGGACATAGGTTAAAGTTAATTTTAATACATCCTGGTAGAAGAAACTCATATCAGAAGTAAAATCGTAAACTAAAACTAGTGTATCGTCTTACTATTATGTTTCGTGAAAATAAAAAAAACTTATTTTCCAGCTGTGGGATTTGCGCCCTCGCCTGCAAACTTGTAAATAATTATAAGAGCGTGCCTTAACTGACTATGCAGCCTTGTCAATCGCAAAAAGCACTCAATCCAACATCGATATTAACACTGATACATTACTCGTTTCAATCCTTTAAAATACGTTTCTGATGCTTAAACTTACTTAAGTGTGTTGTATGAACGTTTATGTCATCAAATAATAACATTTTCGTGCTTTAAATCTTCAAACTTCTGAATCACAGAGCGTTAAAAAAGATTAACGGTCGAGTTTGGTCACGTGACTTGTGAAAGTAGCTAACAAGTTACTAGTGGTGGACATTTTTCAAGACACACAAATTATTTAAACTTGTTAAATTTAGGTTTGTAGCTCGTAACTAGTGAAGTAGTAGACTAATATATTTTTTAGAAACAGATCCCTGGTGTTAAAGGAGCCCTCCATCAGTCAGTTTATTTTTTTTAAATTGTGCTGTGATTTTTTGACCAGCAGAAAATGGGGCACAAGTCTCGGATGGGAATGCGAATTTAAAAGAAACTATAAGCCAATTTCTAGTAATTGTTTGAAATATTAATGATGATAATGAAAGATGTTCGCCTCGAAGGTCCTCAAAGGTCGAAGGTAGGTTAGTGAATAGTAATCTGCCTTACAGCAAAGTAGTCCCGTGTTTGATTCCCGCTGAGGACACATGTGGTTCGAAGACAACGCTAAACATAAGGTCCCGTTCTTAGGACCTAATCTTGACCCTATTGAAGGCAACTGGAAACTACCATCTGCTTACATTGCTCATAGACCTTTGAGTGAGGACCTTATATTTATATCAAAAGGCGATGTTTTCGATAAACAAGCGGGAAATATACTGTATTTGCCGAGTTCCTCTAACTTAACCTAAAATATATACTAATAGTATCATTACTTCTTATTAAAAAAATAACAACAATAGTACAGTAATAAACTTCAAATCAAAAAATAATCAAAAATATTATAAAATCATTAAATAAATTATAACCAAATTATAATTGCCAACAACTATTTCTAAGCCAACAACAATAAATTATCCTATCACATAATTATAAAAATAATTAATCAAGAGCAAATCCCCCTGATTTTAACTGATCAAACAATAAGTAATTTAAAATCATACGTTAAATATTTTATGACCGCTACATCCTATACAACCAGATACCACGGAAACCGACTAACCTCTCATTACTAAAATAATATTAAGGAGCAGTTTACAACCAACACCCCAGAACTATCTTAACTCTTCTCTGCTTCTGGACAAAACAATACTCTTTTATCTTAGATACTCCCTGATACAAAAGGTGCAGTTCTATAAACTTTCTTAATCAAAAACCAATTTTCAAATATTTAACTAACATTCCTTCACAGTACTTATTTACTATCACCTCATAATTCAATTAATAAATCTTACCCAACTAATTAATCCTCATATTACTTTACTTATTAACAATACACAATTTAATCAGCATTAATAATAATTACCTTAATTATCAAAGTAATCTAAATCGCACAGAAATCTCCTCGGTGTAAACAAGTAGCTCAACTAACAAACTCTACCTCGCTCAACATAAGCACATTCTCCAATACGCCTACTATGTTACGACTTATCTCACCTAAAACGAGAGCAACGGGCAATGTGTGCAGGCTTTAGAGCCCCACTCACTTAACTGTTATAATTCAGAATTACATTCAAATCCACCTTAATGTTAATTTTTCAATAAAAATCCGTAATAACCGAACTATTGTAACCCATCTCCGCTTATTTATTAGCTGCACCTTGACCTGATTTTCCCCCTAATTAAAGCATTGAAAATCATCTTCAAATTTTCCCAATGATGGTATACAAACTGCCTACAATAATAAGTAAGATTATAGCGCGGACTATCGATCACGGGACAGGTTCCTCTGAATAGACTAAAGCACCACCAAATTTGTTGGCTTTCAACTACATAACTATTACTACCCCAACATTCATTCCGATTTTACAGTATCTATAATAGGGTATCTAATCCTAGTCTATACTAATATTTTCATAGCCTCAAAGAAGAACAGAAACAAATATAATAATTTCACCTATCAAATAATAATGTTAATTCGTATTAAATTGCAAACAATTATGTACTGCAGTAACTACTATCTTTTCCTTTTATTCCCCCGTTTAACCGCGGCAGCTGGCACGAATTTTACAAGAACTTTTACTATAGATATATATCTATTTCAAACTCTCATTAAAATAAATAAAATCAAACACTGCCCCCGACCTATTACATGTTTTCTAAATCTTCTAAAATATAGCAAACCCTAAACCTCACTCAAAACAATACATGTGTAAAAAACACAAAAAGGAAAAATAAGCCAGAATTAAACGTTCCTTAAAAAAATAAAATCATGACTATATTAAGTTACAAAGATAATTTCCTAATAACAACAAAATTAGAATAACAATCTCGCCAGAATCCTAAACAACAATAGTTCACCAGCGTTCCTTTGTACATATATATATATATATATATATTTTAGGATACATGTTTTCTATTTTTGTATCCTAAAATATATATTTAAAACCTCCATAAGCATATGCTGTAAATACTAGCAAGTAATGGAAACGTATGTACATTATTTATTTATCTCGCCGGTAATATAGCTATTAATTAGGCTATAATATACTCTGTAACCTTTATTATATTTTCGATAACTTTATTCTATTTTCATTACATAAAATTAAATCCCAATAAGTTCCACAAAGCAAATAACCTCATACTTATTGAAAAAATAAATGAAATGCCTGAATAAAGGATTATAGGATAAATAGTGTATAAACATATACTTTCATTATCAACCGTTTATACTTGAAAGAATTAAACTTTCCCCTTCAATATAAAAAACCTAACGTGCATCTTACACTAAAACATAAAAGGAAGATAAGCTAATAAAGCTAATGAGCTCATACCCCACCAATGAAGGTTTCGATATTAATCCTTCTCTTTCTAATGCTCACCAATCCTAGAACATTAATGTTGATGCCAACGTTAATAATAGGCTCATTAATCTCCGTATCATCTAACTCATGATACGGAGCTTGAATGGGATTAGAAATTAACCTTCTATCCTTTACCCCCCTAACCTCAAAAACCAATAATCAACGAATAACAGAATCCGCATTAAAATATTTTCTTGTACAAAACATAGCCTCAATAATCCTTCTTCTATCCATTGTAATTTTATCATTCCATAATCATTTACTAACATACATTAATAACCCCACCATTGTTACTTCTCTTGCGTTCAAATTAGGAGCAGGCCCCTTACATTTTTGAATACCAGAAGTAACGGAAGGCATAGATTGAATGAATTGCCTGCTACTGATGAGATGACAAAAACTAGCCCCACTCACCCTTATGACTTACACAAGAATCCCACGTTCCACTATATTCATCCTCATCATTTTATCAGCAATAGTTGAATCCATTGGAGGACTTAATCCCTACGAAATATCACAGCCTTCTCCTCAATTGCACACATAGGATAATAATATTCTACACAGCGCTTTTAACGTGAAGACGCTATTTCCCTAATTTGTGTTGGTTTGGGTTAATTTTCAGCATTTACTTTAGTTGTAGTTATTCCACTCTGTTATAACCTTAATACTCTTGACAGAAGGAACAACAATTGCATACATAGATTTACAATCTACTACCTAATACTTCACTCATCCTGTCTTTACTTCTCTTAACGCTTGCAACGATGACTATTTTCTACAAATCATAAAGACATTGGTACAATATATCTTTGGCCCATGATCAGTAATAGTGAGAACTTCGCTCAGACTTCTAATCCGAGCAGAGGTAGGCTGCTCAGGAAGCCTAATTCGTGATGACCAATACCAATTATAATTGGTGTTTTTGTAAATTAACTATTTCCTCTAATACTAGGAGTCCCAGACATAGCCTTTCTATGTCTTAATAATATAAGATTCTGACTTTTACCTCCGTCACCAACTCTCATATTAACTGGAAGAATTGTAGAGAGTGGTGCGGGAGCAGGATGAACTGTCTATCCTCCCTTATCAAACGCAATTGCACATGCAGGAAGATCAGTAGACCTATTAATTTTCTCCCTTCACCTCAGGAGTAATATTAGCTAACTCATCAATAGACGTTGTATTAGACGATACCTACTATATCGTAGCCCCTATCCATTATGTTCTTTCAATAGCAGCAGTATTTGCAATTATAGCGGGAATTATTCATTGATTTCCTCTTTTAAAGGCACATCTCTTAACCCGTCTTGATTAAAAATGCAATTCATTATAATATTCTTAGGAGTCAACATCACTCTTCCACAACACTTCTTAGGCTTAAGAGGAATTCCTCGACGATATTGTGATTACCCTGATGCATAAATAACATGAAATATGGTCTCAAATGTAGGCCTCGGGCGTCTCAATCAAGTAGGAATGAACGCAGAACGAACTGGTCTATTCTTTCGACAGTGCCGTAAAATTTATGGAGCAAATCATAGCTTTTACAAATCGTTATAGAAACCTGAACTCATCAGCAATTCGTCAATTGAAATATCAAACATAATTCAAGAAGTTTCATTAGGTATTTTTTTTTTATTTAAGGACCCTCCTGCCACCCCTACCTCTTTGCTCTCTTAGCACAGTTTTGTTTCGAGCGCCTGAGGGGCGCAGCGAATCTAAAAGGGATTCTCCACAAAGCTGGGGTAGGCCATCCCCCAAGTGGTCTCCCTGTCTCGACCCCTTCTCGGCGTCGAGACACGGAGTCCGTAGGACCTGAAATTGCATAGATTTAAACTGGTATCCAAAAAAAAGATAAAAAAAAGAAAAGAGTATAGGAGGACTGAGGGGGGATATTTCTGTAGCCCAGTTCCCGATGGATAAACCTGGGCCCTATTTCCGCGAGTTGGGGGGAAAGTTACTATTTATTTTTTCTACTAGCAATGCATATATTATTTTACATATACAAGTGACTTGAGCCATACAAACCTCAGTTATTTATTAATTTGTATCTGTTTGTGACATTATTATTTATTTTTTTATTATTGTCATTTAGTTCTTATTTATTATTTGTGCATAACTCTGATTTGATTTATGAGAGTTTTAGATTTGTCTGTTTTTTCTCTTTCATTCATTCATACTTTACTGTTTATTATCTTTATTATTAGTATTTTAACACGATTGGAACTCCTATTTTGTATCCTTTCTCTAGTTGAGCTTAGAGAGTTTCTACTTTACATTATTTGTCTTTCTTTTTCTAATTCTAATCTTTACTCAATTACCTAATCTATACTACTTGTAACTACCTTTATCCCAGCAAACTATATGTCCCCTAGTATCACTAACTGAATATTTTATAGAAAACACATAAAGTTTTCATTAGGTAGCTGAAAGTAAGCAATGGTCTCTTAAATCAAAATATAGTAAATTAACAATTACTCCTAATGAAAAGTTAGTTAAATAAAACATGGCCCTGTCACAGCCAAATTACCATAAATCGTGGTACTTTTTAATTCCTCTAATATCTCCGTTAAAATGACTACTATTATTTATTTTTTCTCGGTCACTTACCTATGTTTTGCCTCAATCATATATTTTAACAAATCTCCCCTTCACTTAAAAAGTGATCAAGCAAAAATCAATAAACTTATTTTAACTTGAAAATGATAACTAACCTATTCTCAACATTTGATCCAACTTCCTCAGTTATATCACTGTCCATTAATTGACTTAGTTACTACCTAGGCTTATCTCTTATTCACACATCATTTTGATTTTTACCATCACGAGCAACAATTCTATTAAATATATTAACGAAAACCTTCCATAGGGAATTGAAAACAATTCTAGGACCTCAAAATACTCATAAAGGAACAACGTTCCTTTTATTACCTTATTTACATTTATTATATTTAATAACTTTATAGGACTTTTCCTTTACATTTTTACAAGACCTAGCCACTTAACATTCACACTAACCCTTGCCATTCCCATATGATTAAGCTTTATGCTGTACGAGTGGATTAATCACACTCAACAATATTTGCCCATTTCTTCCCGCAGGAACTCCAGGCCCCCTAATACATTTTATAATATGTATTGAAATTACCAGAAACATTATTCGACCAGGTACTTTAGCAGTCCGATTAATGGTGAATATAGTAGCAGGTCACCTGTTATTAACCCTCCTGGGGAGAACAGGCCCAAGCTTAGCTATATACCTTTTTTCCTTTAGACAAATCCTATTATTAATACTAGAATCCGCAGTAGCAATCATTCAATCTTACGTATTTGCAGTATTAACAACCCTTTATTCAAGTGAAGTCACATATGTCAGCACCCCAAAATCACCCATGTCACCTAGTAGATCAAAGTCCATGGCCCCTAACAGGAGCCCTAGGAGCATTAGTTATCACAACAGGCCTAACTAAATGATTTCTTCAATTTAAACCAGATTTATTCTTTCTAGGTCTCTTTATCATTAGACTAACAATAATTCGGTGATGAGATATTTCCCGAGAAGGAACTTTCCAAGGCCTTCACACAATTTAAGTCACCAATGGACTTGGATGAAGCATAATTTTATTTATTGCATCAGAAGTATTATTTTTATTTCCTTCTTCTGAGCCTTCTTCCATAGAAGACTAGTCCCCACAGTGGAAACTGGAATAATTTGACTTCCAGTGGGAATCCAACCCTTCAACCCCATACAAGTTCCCCTTCTTAATACTGCAATCCTACTTTTTCGGGAGTCACAGTAGCCTGAACTCATCATAGACTTATAGAGGCAAGTCACACACAAACCACTCAAGTCCTGTTAACTATCTGATAGGCTTATCCATTACAGCCCTACAAGCCTTCGAATATTATGAAGCACCATTCACAATTTGAGATGCTGTATATGGATCTATTTCTTTATAGCAACTGGATTCCACGGTCTTCACGTAATTATTGGTTCCTTATTTCTAATAGTATATCTTTTTCGACACATAATATATAATTTCTCTCCTAATCACCATTTTGGATTTGAAGCAGCAGCATGATGTTGACATTTCGTAGATTATTAGTATGGTGTAGTATGATTATTACTCTACATTCCCATAAACTGATGAGGAGGATGGCCTAGCCCACCTATTTAGTATAAGTTAATACATCTGACTTCCAATTAGAAAATGCATATATAATGAAATAGATAATATATATAATTCTAACCGCCTCCCTAATAACTATAATAATCACAATTGTCGTTATACAGGGTAAGTCAAAATGATGGACCCGATTTCATAAATTTATTTTGTGAAATATAATGAACATATCTTAATGTGAGCTACGCGCAAGGAAAGGCAAAAGTTCAAAGTTTAGTTGAGTTTAGTTTATGTCCCGCGTGGTTGCATTGTCTACCGCTACGCGGCGCTGGAAGCAGTTAACGAAAATGGCGCTGACTGGAGAGCAGAAATCGTTCTGTGTGCTGGATTACCATGTAAACAACATTACCATGTGATGAGTGTTCAACGGCATTTCCGTACCAAGTATGGCAGAGACCCACCTACTGGAAAAAACATTCGTACGTGGTATGAAAAATTCAGAGATACGGGCTGCATCTGTAAGCGAAAATCGACTGGCCGTCCTTCAGCTGAGGAAGAGACAGTGGAACGTGTTCGCGCCAGTTTTGTGCGGAGTCCACAGAAGTCTACCTACCGGGCAGCGAGGGAACTTGAAATGCCACAGAAAACTGTATGGCGAATTCTGCGGAAACGTTTACAAATGAAATCCTATCGCTTGCAACTGCTACAAGCCTTAAGAGAAACTGATTATGCTGCTCGAGCGTCTTTCTGTGCTGATTTTCTCACGTTAATGGAAGAGGATGGGTTCGCCGAAAGGTTACGTTACAGTGATGAAGCGGTGTTTCATCTTTCTGGGAATGTGAATAGACACAACGTAAGGATCTGGGGAACTGATAATCCCCACGCAGTTGTGGAACACCAACGCGATTCACCCAAGGTGAATGTGTTTTGTGCCATTTCCCCTGAAAAGATTTATGGGCCCTTTTTCTTCCTTGAACCTACTGTGACAGGACATGTTTTTCTTGATATGCTGCAACAATGGCTCCTTCCACAGCTCGAAGAGGATAGTGCAGATTTCATTCTTCAATTGGATGGTGCCCCTCCGCATTACCATGGCAGCGTTCGGGATCATCTCAATGAGGCATTGCCACAGCGCTGGATAGGCCGTGCATCTCAGGAGGATCGAGTTCTCATTCGTTGGCCACCTCGTTCCCCCGATCTGACCCGTGTGATTTCTTTTTGTGGGGTTTCATAAAGGATCGTGTTTACGTACCACCACTTCCAAGAACATTGGGTGACCTTCGCGCCCGCATCACAGCAGCCATTGCAGAGAGTGACCGTGACACACTACACAAGTTTTGGCAGGAGATAGACTATCGGCTTGATGTGTGTCGTGTTACGCGAGGTGCTCACATAGAGCACTTGTGATGTGACTGAATAAAACTTTGAGAGTTACCCTTC
Organism: Lepisma saccharinum; assembly: GCA_022664845.1. Taxonomy (NCBI): domain Eukaryota; kingdom Metazoa; phylum Arthropoda; class Insecta; order Zygentoma; family Lepismatidae; genus Lepisma; species Lepisma saccharinum. Next base: position 13,358 of record JAGDQP010011930.1, read on the forward strand.
TTACCACATGTATTACATTCAGATATGTTCATTATATTTCACAAAATAAATTTATGAAATCGGGTACATCATTTTGACTTACCCTGTATTACTAGCCTCCCTACTATCAAAAAACAATCATTGAGCGGGGGAAAAAAGATCCCCTTTGAATGCGGTTTTGACCCAAAATCATCTGCTCGAATTTCCGTCTCTATTCATTTCTTCTTAACTGCAGTAATTTTCCTGATCTTTGATGTAGAGATCGTTCTACTTCTACTCATCACTATTACACTAACCACCTCCATGACCATACAATGAACTACCGTAAGAATAACTTTCCTATTAATTCTACTCATTGGTTTATACCACGAATGAAGCCAAGGGTCACTAGAATGACCAACATAGGATAATAGTTAATCATAATACTTGGTTTGCAGCCAAAAGGTGTTGCTTAGCAACTTATCTTACCAAACAAGAAGCAAAATATATTGCATTCAGTTTCGACCTGAACTTAGATGACCTATGACCATCCTTGTTTATCAGTTGAAGCCAAATTAGAGGCATATTACTGTTAATAATAAAAATGAGAAACTCCAAGTAATCATCCCCAGTTAAGGAGGTAAGTAGTTAATAAAACAAGAAAAAAGACTGCTAACTTTTATCTTTAGCGGTTAAATCCCATCATTACCTCTTTAAGTCAAAAAACCCTTGATATAACAGTTACACTACTTTTTCAAGGTAGTAATGGGAAACATTCTCAGGGAGTATCTTATTTGAAGAATAAATTATTCTTTTTAGTATCTTCAGCACTACGCTTTAAATATAAGCTATTCAAATAAACAAGAAAAATTATAATTTTCAAAAATATAATTAAAGTAAATGAAAAATAGATATAATTTAAATTGTATATTCATTAAATTGTATTTTTGTTACTAAAGTAGAACCACGTGCCATAAATTCATGAATCCCTTGCCTCCCTAACATTTCACTTCACCCCTGACCAATAATTTTAACATACCCACCTACGTAATATGCCCCACCTACATAAAGTGGAAGGTGAATACAATAATTAGTTGATAAATAAGGCAAAAACCATATGGAACCCTTTATAGTTATAAAAAAGTAAAATATATTTGAAGGTATTTGATTTTTCTCTATCCGAGAGTCCCCTAATAAAACTCCAACCCAAGCACCAACACCACTAACAATCAAAGACCCCATTTTAAGAGGTAGCGGCAATACAGCAACAGACGAACAAGGAAATAATAGCAAACTTATAATTCTCCCCACAAGAATATATATTGGAGCCACAGTAAGCTCCAATACTCCTCGGACTATAACCAATTACCATTACCCCCCACTCCGTGGCATCTATTGCCGGCAAATCCAGTTAAGTAATATATCAAACGGACAGAATAACACACCGTTAACACCGTCGAAAAAATAATAAGAAAAAACTAACTAAATCAATTCGTGATATTGCTCCCAATTCCAAAATTAAATCCTTAGAATTAAATCCGGCCAAAAACGGAGTTCCACAAAGATTTAAATTAGCTGTGTTTAAACAAGATAAAGATAGTGGTATTTGAAATACAAGTCCTCCTATACAACGAATATCCTGGGTGTCCCCAACCCCATGAATAATAACCCCCGCGCATAAGAACAGCGTGAGTTAAGAAATGAAAAAAGCTAGTAATAGCAAATCCTATTGACAAAATTATTATTATTACGCCTAATTGACTCAAAGTTGATAAAACAATAATTTTCTTAAAATCATATTCATAATTAGCCCCCACTCCAGCCATATATAGTTAAACCACAAAGTAGCAACAATACCCGCCCCGCAAAACTATTAACTAAAGCATCACTAAAAAGAACTAATAAGTACAGCCCGCAGTTAGCAAAGTTGAAGAATGAACTAGGGTATAGGCAGGCGTAGGTGCAGCCGTAGCAGCAGGTAATCAAACCGAAAAAGGAATTTGAGCTCTTTTTGTTATTCCAGCCAACACAGAAAGAGTTATGATAATTACTATTTCATTAACCACTACTAAGTTCCCCAAATAAAAATTGTAAAAAGTGTACTCTATTGTTATGAATAGTCCATTTAAAACTAGTTTTGTAGCGTTTCAGATGAGTACATTACTTCTGTGAGTGAAATTACATAACACAGTAATTTAATCGTAATATTTGGAAGTGGATCTTGCGATTTTCGGGATGATTGTTGATATATCAAATGAAGATATGGGTTTTCAAGGTTAACCCTGTGTTGTGGTACATTTAGTTCTAGTTTCTAATATAATCTGTTGTAGCTTGGAAACTGAGCTTGCACCTAATTGTTCGTGTTCTATTGCGTACTATATATAAAGGGAACCAAGAAAGTTTTGTCGCTTTTTGTGGAGGTCTGTGTTCAATTGGCCGTGAGTTGAATGCGAATGGAGATCAGGCGAAGGTCAGTTGTCGGTGTGGGTATAGCCAACATACTACCTGGTTGTGGCAGTTCAGTTACACCGTGAACGTGCAGAAGGACAGAGTGAACATGTGACCTCCACAGAGCGTCATAAGGGCGTGTTAAAACTGGAGTCAAACGCAGCTGCAGCGGGGCGGAAGATATGCCAGGCCTTTGGTGAGGGTGTCGTGACTACGCGGACAGTGCAGCGGTGGTTTAACAAGTTTAAGGACGCTGACGAAACACTCGAAGACGCACCACGTGCAGGAAGACCATCACAGGTACCAAATGAAGATCTTCAGGCAGCAGTTGAGGCGAACAGTGGCCAGACATGTGAGGAACTGGGACGGCAATTCAGTGTAAGTGGAGAAACCATTCGGCAGCACCTCCATCAACTTGGGAAGCACTACAAGTTGGGTCGATGGGTCCCACATGATTTGACTCCGGGCCAGAAGGCAGCAGACACCTGTGTTTCTTTGCTGTCTCGTCTGAGGAAGGAGCAATTTCTGGACAGAGTGTTGATATGTGATGAGAAGTGGGTCCTGTACGAAGCTCACGGTATCGTGCATCGGGAACTGCTACCAGCTGGTCAGAGCATCAATGCAACTGTGTACTGTCAGCAGTTGAGCCGTGTTCAAGAAAAACTCAAAAGTCTGGAGTCCTGAATCGCAAAGGGGTCTCCTGTTACAGGACAACGCTAAGCCCCACGTCGCTAGGATGACCCTGGACACCATTGTACGCCTTGGATGGGAAACACTATTGCATCCGCCATACTCCCCGAACATTGCACCGTCCGATTTTCACCTGTTCCATTCCTTAGACAATCACCTTAGAGGACGCCAGTCCAAATCCCTAGTAGAGGTGCAAAATGCACTTGATACCTTCTTCGCTTCACGGCCCACCAAGTTCTACCGCGATGGAATCCATGGCCTTCCAGAACGTTGGCAGAAGGTCGTCGATGCTGATGGGGCTATTTTTGATCTTCCAGGTACGTCTTAGGTGACATATCGATGTTCGAAGGTGGTGGGTGAAAAAGCGACAGAACTTACTTGCTTACCTTATAATAAAGATGGCAGATAATTATTAATAATCTCTTCTTTAAGATGCGAGAGAAAATATCAATAGTTCTATAAAGGGAGGCTTGCATAATATACATAGGTAATACGTGGAATTCCGAATTCCTTATTTTAAATCTGAGATGTCTGTTTTCTATTAATAAATAAAACTAAAATGAATAATTCGGGTGAACATGTAGCATCCGTTAAATTATATATTTAATTGTTCGAATACGGTACTTTTGTGGCACGAAGGGCAATTGAACTGTAGAGGTTCAAATATTCAACTGTAGAGGTAGAGGTTCAAACACGGTACTCTTGTGGTACTAAGGGCAATTGAACTGTAGAGGTTCAACTATATTAACTCCATGTTCCTAATGTAAAATTTCATTTCCTTCCTTCAGGATTTTTTTATCTAGATAAACTTCAGAAGCAAGATATGTGAAAGTGTATATCTTTCAATTTCAATGATTTGAATTCATTTTTGGCCTTTAGATATTGATAGCTCATGCTGGGATAGGATAGGGAAAGGATGCAGGAATGAATCGACTAGGGTCTAGGTTGAAGGTATCATCACGGCATTTTCTTGGCCAGACTTGCCTCAGTCAGGATTGTCGGTCGCTATTATAGAACCCACGAACTCCCAAGTGCGAAATCAACGCTTTAGTAAATAAACCACAGCCACTCAGTACTTCTAATGGTGTTAAAACTCCGTAAAACGTTTGAGTCCATGAAGAATTCAAGTAAACAGAGAAGTGAACACATTATGTGAAGGAAGAGATTCCAACATGAAATTTGTTTTTTTTAGATAATAAAATATTATGACACAATAATTTGAAAAAAAAATCTTTTAAAATTTATGAATCGGTATACCTGTAATGTTCACCCATTGAGAACCTAGACAAAATCTTTCAGTTATTCATTTCGTTCTCTTGTAAAGGAAAAAGGAAATTAGCATTCGAACGAAAAAATAACATTAAAAATAATTAAACGGGACTAATTCATCTCTGACAAATGGAGCAAACAGTGCGTTGCAAAACATCAAGATATAATTTTTTTTCGTTCTTAATTTATATGTATTTATGGACTTTACAGTTTTCTGCGTTCAATCAACACAGAAGGATTTGCTGATTTCGGTTTTTTTACACAATAGATGTGTTGTCAGTGCTCCTTCAACGCAGTGGAGAGTATCATACGAGCACTTTCACAGTGTTAAATCAACCATTTATTGTGTTGATTTTACACAGAGAAATAGTGGCCACCCTGGGACACCGAAAAGTATTGAATCAACACAGTTTTTTTTTCTGTGCAATTTTCCGAGTACAGAGAGAGTTAAGTCGGGGGCCATGACCATTTGTCTTGATATCGTATCAAGATTCGACTGGTGAAACTAAGGAAATCCATGAGAAACCTCGGTCAGTGTAGCCGACAGCAGGATTCGAAGCTGCGTGCCTATCCGGTGTCGATCCACGGTTTCAGAAAATGCAAGTTACCAATACAAGTCATGTGCCTATTAAAAATATTGCACTTTGTGATGCTCTTGTGATCCACAAAGGGTGGTTTATACCTAAGCGGATTACAAAAGAAACATTGCATCAAACATAAATAACCAGTTTTTTTTTTTCAGTGTGTCAAAATCTGCCCTTCAGTTAATAAATAAATTAAATGAAGTAGATGAAGTAGAAGGTATATTGAACCTTTAAATAATGTTCCGAAACTAAAATCTTACATTCTATTTTGTCTTTTAAATATATCTGTATCTGCATCCATTCCACGTTCCCTGCCGATGAAGGTTTTTGCATATTTTTTTCTACTTCCCAAATTTTAGAAAAGCTTTTACTTTAAAAGTTCGAAGAAATCGCCAGCGTTGGAATACTTTCCAAGTTTATGCTGGTAAATGAAGCTTGTGTAAGACATGAATCAGTTGTTTATTTTGGGATTAAGCGAGGCAAACAGTTCCAAGATTCTCTCAATATCTATGTTAATACCCTAATACTATTAGAAACGTTTTATACAACTTTATCATTGATACATTTTTCGTTGGATTATTTATTAGTTTAAGTGACTAAGAAAAGTACCTAAGGTTCATGTACTAGGTACAACAAAAATGAACCTAGTTACAGGTACTAGGTACTGCAACTGAAACGTACCTAGTTACATGCTTGAGGTACGTGTTTTGTATCTAGGTACAAAGTACGACCTATGTATTACCCAACACTGGGAAAAGAATATAAATATAAAGTATAGCAAGCTCTAAAAAATGATATGAAACCGACCCCGATCATACTTAGAAAAGATCACCCAATAACACTATTTAATAAACTGATTTACCCAATAAATTCAATGTAGTAGGAGCCACTATATTAGCAATACTCAATAAAAATCACCAAAGCGTTATACTCCGCATAAAATATAATATCACTCTATTAATAAGTACTGTAAGCTTCGACTTCCTAAACGCTCATAAGAAATATTAGCCAAGCAAAATAACCCAGAAGAACACATTCCGTGGGCGATTATAAAACCAAGGCTCCCCTAAATCCCCATACACCTATAGTTATAGTCCTCATCAATACTAACCCTATATGTGCAACATAAGAATACGCAGTTAAAGGTGTAAGATCTTCCTAGCGGAGACAGATTAAACTTGCAGCCCAAACTTCAACTATTCTAATACCAAACCACAATAAATTCAAGTTAATAGCAATCATTTCCAAGTAAGAATAAATACGTAATAAACCATACCCTCCTAATTTCAATAGTACCCCCGCAAGAATTATAGAACCACTAACAGGGATCTCTACATGTGCTTTAGGTAACAACAAACGAACCAGAAATATTGTTATATTAGCTAAAAATGCCAGAACCATAGCGCAATGCCATTAATTATTTTAAACGGAAGTATCAAAATTAACGAACCTCAAGTTATAAAGTATAAGACTACCCCCGAAGCCCGTCTAAATAAAGAATACCCACAAGTAAAGGTAAAGAAGCCAATAAAGTATACAATAACAAATAGATCCTAGCCTATATTCGCTCAGGTTGATAGCCCTTACAAAGATTAAAAATAAAGTAGGAATCAAAGACCCTTCAAACAACAAGTAAAACATAAAAAGGTTAGAAGAAATAAAACTTAAACAAAACAATGAATGTAATACTAAAATTAACTCAATAAAACCAGTATTATAAAAGGAAGAAGACAAAATTCTTTCACTAGTCATAATTATTAAAAAATAACTCACACAGTCAGTAATACTAAAGAATAAGACAAATTATCAAATCAAATGTTATATCCTAAGCATCAAGGATAAAGTCTCACATAAGTATTAATAATTAACAAAAAAAAATGCAAATAAAAGATTTCGTACAACTCATCATATTTTTCTCATAAATCCTAAAGAGATTAAAAACACCATAAATAATAGATACTTTAACATTGTAATAGAACCAAAGACAATAAGTAATCATTCCCATGACTACGAACAATAGAAACCAGAATAGATAAACCTAAATTACCCTCACAAAAGCAAAAAGTCAAAAACAAAGTTCTAAAAGAAATTTCACTCTAAAATTTCCTTAAACTTGAAAAAAAAAGCATTAAAAACAAACTCAAAACAATCATTTCCAAACTAAGAAGAATTATTAATAAATGCTTTCGCTGAGAAACAGAACATCAAACACTTATTACAACAAGTACGAGTAGAAAAAAAGAACAAGTAGAAGAAATTAATATTGACATAAGCTTTCATAATTTAATAAAAATAATGGTCTTATAAATTATAAATGAATCTATATTGCGAAAGCATCAAGAGAAAATAATGACATATATTTTTAGTCCCCAAAACTAATATTTTTATTAAACTACCTCTTGGTTGTTGATATGAAATTAACAATAATTTTACTACTAATTCTAAAAGCCCTCATCTTCCTCTTTACTCAATTAACTAACCCCCTATCAATGGGTCTTACCTTAATTATTAACACGGCTGTAACATCCCTAATAATTGTAAGCCTTTCAGAATCATCATGATTTTCCTATGTACTTTTCCTGCTGTTTCTAGGCGGGATATTAGTACTATTTTTTATGTAACTTGACTAGCCTCAAACGAAATATTTCACTTCAAAACTAAAATAATAATCTTTTTCCAGTAATTGTTATTATAATTGCTATAAAACGGCAGACGCCTATCTAAGTCCCATTCCCTACAAGATTCATTAGAAATAACTATTGAACAACAAGAAATCCCTTCAATAAAATTTTTACAATAAATCAATATCTACCATCACATTAATTATACCAACATATCTCTTTATTACTTTAGTGGCAGTTGTAAAAGCAATAAACCTACAACAAGGTTCCCTCAGACTAAGTAAATCTTATGGTAATACCAATGCGAAAACAGCACCCCCTCCTTAAAACTGCTAACAATGCATTAATTGATCTATAAGCCCGTATCAATATTTCTTACCGATGAAATTGTGGATCATTATTAGGTTTATGTTTAATTATTCAAATCATTACTGGGCTATTTCTAGCCGTACACTATACTTCCAGAATTGAACTCACCTTTGATAGAGTTATACATATTTGTCGAGACGTAAATTTTGGGTGATTATTACGAACCCTACACGCAAATGGAGCATCTTTCTTCTTTATTTGTTTATACCAACACGCAGGACGTGGAATATACTATGGATCTAATCTATATATTCACACACGAAGAGTAGGAGTTGTTATTTTACTAACAGTAATAACAACAGCATTTGGTGGCTATGTTCTCCCTTGAGAACAAATGTCCTTTTGAGGAGCAACGGTAATTACAAACCTACTATCTGCTATTCCATAACTTGGGACAATACTAGTGCAATGAATTTGAGGAGGCTTTGCAATAGATAACACCACCATATCCCAATTCCTCGTCTTCCATTTCATTCTCCCTTTTATTGTCGCCGCCATCAATACTTCACCTAGTTTTTCTACAACAAACAGGATCAAACAATCTTCTAGGGCTTAATAGTAATATTGACAAAAGAGAACTGCGCATAAGGGCCATTTTCTACAACTCAACCGATTTTAATGAAATTTTGCTTGTAATATCTAGACAATATGAGAGCTCCAATAATCCAAATCCTATACCCATACAACTTCCTGTTATCATGGAAAGCGAGTCCAAAAATGACCACTTCCGGATTCTAATTTTATAGTATTGTTCAAAATAAATTATATCTCCAGAATGGTTTAAGCTATCAAATCCAAATTTCGTATGGTAAGTATAATATAATTAGCATATTACAGTGTAAACTAAATTACTATATCTTTAACTGTTTTGGAGATAAACAATAATTTTATGTAAACGTTCAATTTTACTTATAAAAATACACCTTTCCCAGGAAACTTTGTGTTGTTTAACCATCATCCCCCACTAGTTACAAAAAGGCCCTTCGCTCAAATTATCTTCATATAATGTAGAAGCACATATTCAAAAATTATTTTGTAACTGATGGGGACTGATGGTTGAAAGAAACATTTTGAACTCAAAAATATTAGTACTTCTGGATTCTATTTTTTTTAGTATTGTTCAAAATAAATTCAGATACCTCCAGAATGGCTTAAGCTATTAAATCTAAATTTCGTTTGAAAAGTACTGATATAATGAACATCTTGCAGAGTAAACCGAAATATTATTTCTGTAACCGTTTTGGAGATAAAAGGTTTTTTTCTTAGGTAAACGTTCAATTTTACTGATAGAAAATGCAGTTTTCCCAGGAAACTTTGTGTTGATTAACCATCAGCCACCACTAATTACAAAACGATACTTCGCTCAAAGAATCTTCATGTCATGTAGAAGAAAATATTCAAAAACCAATTTGCAACTAATGGGGGCTGATGGTTAGAAGAAAAAAAATATACTTTAAAGTTGAGTACCTCACGTGAAAGGATACGTTTGAAATTCAGTTAAATAAACCATCATATGTCTGAAAGTTGTTACGATATCCAAACCTCCTCATTTAGTGTGACAAATAGCGATGTTACGAACATATCACAATAAAAGTTTCTAGCCGTGTTTAAAATATAACATATTTACTGCTTATCTCGCTGACTCTAGGATCACGGACACTAAAATATCAGAAAACATGCTTTAAAACAACATCAAAGAAATGCGAGCATGCCTTCAAGAGGAAAACATTTTCATCGTCGATTAAGGCTTCCAGGATTCACTCCGTCTTCTATCAGACTTCGTTTCCAATCTGAAATACCCGAGTTTCTGAAGAAAGGACAAAACAAGCAGTACAATGCCTTGTAGGCAAATAAATCAATGATAGTAACAGAAATTCAGTAGCTGGTGTAATCTGCGAATAGCAGAATTAAAACTCAAAATAAGTGGGTTTTCCCGGCTTTTTTGTTTTCCATCAATTATTCAAATTTCAGTACAGGAAAATAAAAATTAACTTTCACGGACCAAAGTTCGTTTCGTTCTTCAACAATGGATACTATTAGTTTTAATATAATATTAATAGCAAACTCATGTAACAGTCTTGTTTGGCTTCTATCCTCCGTACCGCAGTGCGCAAACAGAACACACCGAGGAGATGGAGAAGTCGACGGGGCTGTCGAGGCGAGAAAACACGTCAGTTGGGTTCCCTGCCTCGCGAGGACAAATGGTCACCCAGAGAAGATATCCCTCTAGGAAGGAATCAGGATATGCGTACAACAGGCTCCGAGCCTCCGTGAAAAATCGGTCACTCGCGGCCCGCAGGCTGGAAACACTCAAGGAAAAGTGAGTCACTGGTTCCAGACCTCCGAAGAGATATGGTCCCCCGCGGCCCCGTTTGTGGAAAGGTAGTGTGAGTTACTGGTTCCAGACCTCCGAAGAGATATGGTCGCCCGCGGCAAACAATTGGTGGAAAGTTCAGGAGTGTAGGTTCCGTGTATCTAAGCGAGTAACGGTCCCGTACATGTAATTTGCATGAAAGGGGAGTGGAACAAGGGAACGATGCCCTCACTGCAACTCGAGGATGCAAGTTCCACTCCTCATACGAGAAGCAGTCACCTGTCTGATGATACGAAGCAGAAGGAATGTCCAATAAAATTCACGTGATTAGACTAGATGTTCGCTTTATTGCGACAAAACCAAAAAAAGACTACTTAATGATCTGACGGCCAGGTATCTGTCACTCAATATATGCAGGCGCCTACATTAAACTTTGATGGCCGTTGAATTTGTACATTAATTGTGTATAAAAACAAACATTGGTTATTAATGAATAATTATCATTGGTCTATTCAGGTTTACCGTTAATTAATAATAACACTTTCTTTAGAAAATATAGGAAATATAACAAAAAGATTTTCTGAAATGGGCATGCACGCGCGCTCTCCATTGGATTACTTTTTAAACATGAGGAACATGCAGTAAATGCATCGTTCAAACCAGGTCACAGAAGGAATGTCCAATAAAAATCACGTGGCTCGACTAGATGTTCGCTTTATTTCGAACAAAGCCAAAACACACTAGTTAATGATCTGACAGCCAGGTATCTATCACTCAATATATACACATGCCTATAGTATACTTTGATGGACGTTGAATTTGTATATCAATTGTTTATAAAAAACAAACATTGGTTATTAATGAATAATTCACAACATTATTCTATTCAGGTTTACAGTTAATTAATATTAAAACTTTCTTTAGAAAATACAGGAAAAATAACAAAAAGATTTTCTGGAATGGACATGCACGCGCACACTCCATTGGACTACTTTTTATACATACGGAACATGCAGTAAATGCATCGTCCAAACCGGGTCACGCATTCAGCAATGCAATACTCAAGATTATGTACAGACAATCTTGGGGCAGAATAATGTCCAAAAGGTGTCTGCAAACAATCCTGCAGTTACTACTAGCGATTAATTAAAACTAATAGTACCCATTATTGAAGGATGAAACGAACTTTGGTCCATGAAAGTTAATTTCTATTTTCCTGTACTGAAGTTTGAATAATTGATGTGAAATTAAAAAGGCTGGAAAACCCACTTAGACTAAGCATTAAGCAGTGGAAGGCCCCGGATCAAGTAATACCCACCACACAAATCGGTAATATCGGTACGTCCGTATCGTGTTCCATTCGCAACGTCTATCGGTCTGCGCTTGTGAGAGACATGCCTATAGATGAATGTATCGCAAGAAAAAATGCAGTTACTTGTGGAAAAAACTAATGGTTTGCAAGAAAATGTCTATAATAACCGGTGGGATAGCAGAAAAAAGCGTAGTTGTCACACAAAATGTGGTTTGGATATCATAAGAACGTTTAGACATGTGATGGTTTATTTAGCTGAATTTCAAACATATACTTCCACGTGAGGTACTCAACTTTAGATTATAAAATGTTTCTTTTAACCATCAGCCCCCATGAGTTACAAAATACGTTCTTCAACATGATATGGAGATTCCTTGAGCGAAGTAACGTTTTGTAATTAGTGGGGCCGATGGGTAAACAACACAAAGTATCCTGAGAAAGGCGCATTTTTTATAATTAAAATTAAATATTTACATAGGAAAATTAACTTTTATCTCCAAAACGATTACAGATATAGTATTTCGTTTACACTGCAAAATGTTCATTATATTAGTACTTTTCCAACGAATTTGGATTTAATAGCTTAAGCCATTCTAGAGATATTTGAGTTTATTTTGAATAAAATTGTAAAAAAAATAGAATCCGGAAGTACTAACTTTTTTTTAGTATAAAATGTTTCTTTTAATTATCATCCCCATCAGTTACAAAATAATTTTTAAATATGTTCTTCTACATTACATGAAGATTATTTGAGTGAAGTATCGCTTTGTAACTGATGGGGACTGATGGTTAAACAACACAAAGCTCCCTAGAAAAGGTGCATTTTGTATAAGTAAAATTGAACGTTTACCTAAGAAAATTAATTTTGATCTCCAAAACGGTTAAAGTTATAGTCATTTGGTTAAGACTGTAACATTACCATTATATTTTAGTACTTTTCGAACGAAATTTGGATTTAATAGCTTAAACCATTCTGGATATATCTGAGTTTATTTTTAATAATACTATAAAGATTAGGATTCGGAAGTACCTTTGGAGTGTAAAGTTTTTCTTTCAACCATCAGTCCCCATCAGTTACAAAATAAGTTTTGAATATGTTCTTCTACATTTTATGAAGATAATTTGAGCGAAGTGTCGTTTTGTAACTAGTGGGGGCTGATGGTTAAACAACACAAAGTTTCCTGGGAAAGGTGTATTTTTATAAGTAAATTTGAACGTTTACATAAAATTATTGTTTATCTCCAAAATAGTTAAAGATATAGTAATTTAGTTTACACTGTAATATGCTCATTATATTATACTTACCATACGAAATTTGGATTTGATAGCTTAAACCATTCTGGAGATATCAGAATTTATTTTAAAGAACACTATAAAAATAGAATCCGGAAGTGGTCATTTTTGGACGCGCTTTCCATGATAACCGCAAGCGATATGAACATAGCATTTGGACTATTGGAACCTTTATATTGTCTACGTGCAATATTTCGTTAAAATTGGTTGAGGGGCAGAAAACGGCCCTTAGGCGCTGTATTCCATTCCGTTCCACCCATTCTATTAATCAAAAGATTTACTGTATTTCTAACCATACTATTTTTCCTAACTCTCTTATCCCTATAAAACCCCTATATATTAGGAGATTCAGAAAATTTTATTCCTGCAAATCCTTTAGTAACTCCAGTTCACATCCAACCAGAATGATATTTTTTCTTTGCCTACGCCATCCTACGATCCATTCCTAATAAACTAGTGGTAGTCATTGCTCTAGTTATATCTACCTTAATCCTTATAACTATACCCTTTTACTATAAATGAAAAATACGAAGCCTTCAACTATACCATATCAATCAAATCACTTTTTGAATCATAGTATCGTTGTTATCTTACTAACTTGAGTTTGAGCGCGTCCAGTAGAAGGCCGTCACATTTTAACATGCCAAGTATTAACTGTAATTTACTTCATATACTTTTTAATTGTACCTCAATTTTCAATAATATGAGATTTTCTTCTAACAAAGAAAAATTAGTCCTTTGGCCGAAAAGAAGCATATGTTTTGAAAACATAATACAGATGCAACTCTAAGGACTTTTAAATTCTAATAGCAATACACTTAAATTAAAAAAGATATTAGAAAAAGTGTAAGCCCAAAACTATTATAAATAATTTAATGATAAAGCAAAATGTTCTTTCAAACAAGATATATTAACTTCTCATATCGAAACCGAGGTGAAGTGCCTTGAACTCAAATATAAATAAAGGACATAAATATTGCCTTAATAAAGAAATAGATAAGAAAAAATATCACAACCTAAAAAAATTAAACTCCCATAAACAAGATTCTAGTATCTCAGCCAAAAAAATAAGAGCAGATACCCCAGTACTATATTCAACATTAAACCTAGAAGCAAGTTCAGACTTTCCCTCAGCAAAATCAAAAGAAATTCGATTAGTTTCTGCCAATAACAGATAAATATCATAAATCCTCTTGATAATAAAAAAGTAAAAAACACTGTACTTACCACTCAGAAAAACAAAAGATAACAAAATTAAAGCAAGACTTACTTCATAACAAATAGTTTGTGCCACAGCTCGTAACCCACCAAGTAAAGCGTTATTAGAATTAAAAGATCACTCGGCAGATATAACAGTATAAACTCCCATGATAGTACAACATAAAAAGAATAATAAACACAAGGGAAAAGTAACCATTAGGCGAACAAGCGTGACACACAACCAAACCAGCAAAGATACATTAAACGAAAATTAGGAGCCAAATAATAAGGATAGTAATTAGACATAGCAGGAAATGTTTGTTCCCTAGTAATCCTAGTAATTAAATTCTAGTTAATCCTAGTAAATTACTTCCTTAGCTCGCAGATGTAGTAATAATTCCACAAAATCTAACCTTATTCGGACCCCGACGAATTTGAATATAACCTAGTACCCTACGCTCAAGCAAAGTTAAAAAAACAAACTCCAACTAAAATCCCAATAGTTAAGACAATATAAGAAAAAATACATCACAAAAATTATAAAATATAACTACATGAGAATCTTCCCATTCTAGATCCTAAATCTAATGCACTCATCTGCCAAGGTAGATATTTAATTTTATTCAAAAACAAACTAATATTACAAATACTTGGTCCTCTCGTACTAAAATATCTCAATCAATAGGAGGATAGAAACCGATCTGGCTCACGCCGGTCTGAACTCTGATCATGTATAAATAAATCTTAATCCAACATCGAGGTTGCAATTCCCTTTTGTCGATATGAAGTATTAAAGGAGATTACCCTAAGTTAACTTAATCTTATAATCACAAAACAATAGATCAAATAAACAACATTAATAAATGAAACAGTTTAAGAAAGGTTTATATTTTTCTTAGTCGCCCCAACTTAATATGTACACATAAGAATAAAAACATTACACCATTAATCATACTCAAGAAGAAAAAGAAGAAGCCGGTTAACGAATATTGGTTGGAAGATGCAAAATAGAGTATATAGATGTTAAGAGCACAATTACGAACAAAACATTAACATCAAACGTCCACTTTCCTTGTGCTTGTTTAACACAGAACAACTGTAACATGTGTTCCGCAGGTTTCAAGAACGATAATGTGTGGTGCAGTTGTTCCCTCTTAACCTTTCAGTCAGTTAAGGGTACGATTCCCACCCAGTCGGTGTTTTTTTTTCGAATAACATGATAGCTTCAACTATCTACAGAACTTCTCCGGTTGGAGAGAGAAGAAGCATCACTAGCTAGATTCAGAAAGTAAGAAGTGTGTTTTCGTATCTTCTTTAGGATAATAGTAAATCAGTCCGATTTCGATGTTTTCATTGATTTTCCTCTATTTGTCGCTTCCCTTTCATGACTTCGTCTCTTCCTCTTCTTTGTCTTTCTCTCTTACTCATTCCGTCTCCCATACACACTCTCTTTCCCTACGTGAGGGTGTGTGTGTGTTTATTCTATCTCTGTCGATTATTGTAACATTAGTTTATTCATGTCGTGAGGAAAATGACCTGGTACTACCTTAGTCAGAATAGACGGCCATTCTAAAACCTTTCGATTCCTAAACAACTGAGCAACGGACACTCGATCCATCTCGGTCATATTGACCCGGCATTAAGAAGAAATACGCCGATTAACAGCGCGACAGGCTTACATATTATACTCGTTAGTTTGCATCTTACTTTATTAGTCTTTTAGTCACCTATGGATCACTCCGGGATAAGGTTGTGCTAAATGCGGTAGGGATACAGCCAGGTCCTAAGTTGAAAGTATCATCACGATACATGCCTGGTGTGACTGTGGCAATCACTCGGAAAACCTAAGTCAGGACGGTCACCCGCTGGTATCGAACCAATAACCTTCCGAATACGAGAGCAACACTCTACCAAGTAAGGTACGGCCGCTCGGAACAAAACATACTCGTATCGATGTTTATCACACACACAAATATTTGTCTGGAAAGAGAAACATCTTCATTTATCTCAGATATTCTCCATTTCATGCTCAAAGATCCAGTCTTTTAAATGTATCTGTTGAATATTTACATATATAAATTTATTTATTTATTTCTGAGGGTTTGGCCTACTGAAAGGGGCACTTTCATCTTGTCGTGTCACCAATCTCCGGAGCATGTGGAAAACCTGTAAAGAGGAGTGTCAGAGGATTCCACTTCCTGCAGTTCGTTGTAGCCTCCTGCAATGGGAGTTTTTATGCAGGGCTATCTCCAAGACACATGGTGATCACATTGAGACCAACCGGTGGTGGTCCCATAAATCTTCGTAAGGTAGGTTGTAGTTCAAAATTGGACACATGCACGAGGATCGACCTTCTGAATTTAGAATGTTTTAAATAATAAACAAACAAGTCTGTAAAAAAAATAATCTATCTTTGTATTCGCAGCTAATATGACGAGAATATCTGCTTTAACTATCAAGGAAATAAATGCGTTGAACACTCTTAAATTGTGTTAAATTGTGAATTGCGAATACAATTACTTACCAGTGCCTGTTCTTCGTATTGATATTGCTTGTGTTCTTCGGAAATTTCTTGTGCCTGCAAATGTCATGGTTACAGAAAGATTAATATCATTGCCAATGAAGTGATTAAAGACTATTACTTATTAGCAAAGGTGAAACGGAGCACATAGAAAGGACAGCACATACTTATAATTGAGAGTACCCAGAAAACTATTGAATCCGACGGTTTACCCTTAGAGGATAGCTTATGTGTACTCAATACCGATTTTACGATTGCATCCTTCTATAATGAGTTTTATACACATTTATGATTTATGATTGTTACCTGTGAAGTATTTCAAACAACCCCAATGCTTCAGTATTTCATGAATTAAATTGTGGAGATAATGACTCATCTAAAATAATACTTCCATTCTAATCTTTACTTTGTAGTTTGCATTCATTCTAAATTTCTAAACGAGCGAGTCGCCATACTGCTATAATTGAAGTATTGATTTATGCCTCAAGCAAATTGCTTCAAATTATCAAATATGAAACCAACTACAAATCTTACTTCTTCGATAGAGCAATTTAGCTAAAGTTTACAAGTGAAATTGAATGCTTGAGTTGATTTAACACCCCTTTCAGAGAAACCAAGAAACCGAAGTGAAAAAGTTTCACTAATATTAATTATCTTTATAACTTCTCCTCGTAACTAAAACAATTTACCCTTTTTCTTTGCTCCCCTCGTCTAACCGCCGCGGTTGACACACATTTTACCGGAATTTCATAGCAAATCTACATCAAGACTTAATTATATAACTACACACCACCAACGTTATCTTAATTAACTGTCCAAAGTAGAGGAAAGCCAAAAAAGTGCTAAATGAATAATCATTGCTCTTTAAGTTCCCATTTCCCTTGATTGGGTATAGCTGCACTTATTGGTTAGGAAGGTTCCCCACTTAGGTATCTATTGGAACCCAAGCTGCCGTACTAAGTTTTCTTTATTTATTGATGAGCTGTTTTTGTAGATATAATTTCCAAAGACCTTTCTGCTTAATGGATGATGATGTTAGAAAGGGAGACAAGTTATCGTCAAACACGTGAACATCTTTATCTTAAGAATTAAGCTGTCTAAGCAAGTGAGCAGAGTTGAGTGACACTTGCTTGTTATATGATAAAATTGGCATGTAGTACCTCACACGTTTAGAATTGAACCGCAGAGAATATGATTTGATTTACATGTAGTTTTGTCTTCCTTCTGACAATTTTCTTTAGTTACAGTAGAGTCTCGCTAATTCGTATCTCATTCCGCTAGTCCAGACATCCGGTTAATCCGGACAGACTTTAAAAACCGTCAAAAATCGTGCATTAATTTTAAAATTTACTTTACCTTAAACTGTATTTACGTTCCGTTTTAATAACTCGTAAGCAAACTAGGGTTACTACTACTGTATATAATACAGAAAAAGTCATTTTTATAGTAAAGTTTTCGTTGTATTAGTTTTACTTATCTAAAACTTGTTTTACCTACCTGATTCCGTTTAATCCGGATTTTCAGTAATCCGGATGGGGTCCGATCCCATCAAGTCCGAATTAGCAATACTATACTGTATTCAAAAGTTTACAGCATCATCTTTGGTGTTATTTACGGTTTCTACTCGGTGAAGGTGTTCTTTTGTAAGAATATGTACATCGGCTGATCATAGTGAAATTTAATGCGATCATCGGTGATCGTAGTGACCCACTGCCAAACTTGGCGCCTAAAATATACAGAGTTTCTATCAATATCACGAATCGAATGTTGAGTTGTGTAACGAACATTTGGTGGTTTCGTTCCACTTTTATCCCAACAAATTTGTTCTTGGTAACTTTTTTTTATGTTTCAGTGATTTTGAGAAATATTTTTGAGAAAGTTTTCAATAGCAGCAAGAGGTCTTATACTGATTGTATGACAGAGCCGCCTCACGGCAAATTTTGTAACTACAGGTTCGATGACGATGTGATAAACCATGAAGACGTTATTATTACTGTGAGAAAGAAGGCGAAAGGTGTGTAATTTTTTGATGCATAGTTATTACATAGTATTACATAGTTATTACATAGTAGTGAGTGAATCATAGTATTTATGAAGTCTACGTTAAGGATTATGTTCCTACTTTTCACACTTGTGGGACTGATTAATTTGCGATTTGTTTGTACGAATTTGCTTGGAAGTTTTCATTCGAAATTTCGGAATGGTTACGAAGTTTTTGGTAAATTGAAATTCTGTGATGACATTTCGATTTCGTCAAGTAAAGCAAATTTCTCAAACGTAAGGGAGAGTGAGATTCAGGAAGTAGTTTATCGGAGATTTGAGCAAGTAATTTATATTATTTCGAATTGGTGAAAATCGGTGCGTAGAGGCAAGTTGGGAATGCTGAAGTTTGAATCTATTGCCAATGTTTGTTGCGAGTTGCTAATATCTGTCAGAAACGTTGTGTGTTATCGTATTAAGTCATATTTTCTCGATATCAGAAAGAATTATTCAGAAATGCCAATTTTCAGAATCGAACCCGGCCACGTGGTTGTTACTTGGATCCTAAACACGTGTTCGTCGGTAGTTGTCAGTGAGTTTATCAGAAGTTGTATCTTCTTTTTATTACTATTTTTCGATTTGGTAGGAATTTTTGAGTTCGTAGTCCGCTTATGGAAATTTTGATAATATTAGTCGTATCAGTTTGGAATTTGGTATATCGTTACGTGTGTTTTATTATGAAGGTTCCTATTTGTGGAACAAGGAATTATTATTAGGGATTCGAACAAAATCCACAAGTACTGGAAATATAGGATTTCAAGTGGTAATTTTTATATATGTGTTGGAATATTCTAATAATCAATATATTGAGTGTTACCGTTTCAATTATTGTATAAATATATATACTTTTGGGGTATGTCTTGTGTGTGTTATCTATTACAAAACAAAATTCACATGTTTCATCGATCTGTTTTTCAAACAAGTTTATTTTGTATTTTACTTGTATATGATTTTTGTAGAGAGAATCAACTATTAGCTTACATTATATTACGCAAAATTGAATTTCAGTATTTTGCTTTCAATACAATTATCAACTCATTTACCGTTCCTTATAGTGGGGTATTTATTTGTGGGGTCCCTTCGAGGATCCTCCCTTTGCTCGAATGCTTTCGTTGGAAACCATTATTGCTTTGGGATTCTGGATGACTTTCTAGGAGAAGTGCTCGCACAAATCTGAAATATCTGGAATCTTAAGATGGTAAAGGCGACTGACAAGGGAGTGTTTGTTACAGTTGGTACCATAACCAAAGCCCTGCCAGCTAACTTCTACTCAGGCACGGTGTTTGGAAGTAGAGCTGTTTGTAATTACCTGCTGTTAGCTATGCTGGGCTTTGGTAATTACCTGCTAGGCGTAGTGCTGTTATCACCCTTACAATTAATTCCATCTCTTAACTAACAATTTTTAAAATAATATGCTTCCAAACAACTTAATTATCTTACTTGCAAAAATAACTTCCTTCAAATTCATATAGGTGAAATCAAGCGGGGATACATCACTCATCTTGGGAAATAAGATATCAATATGGCGGCGACAAACACTTGATTACGAATTGAAACCGTCTTCTCTTTCGGCTTATGTGCACAAATCCCACTGGAACTTAAAACTGAGAATTTACAGCAACACAAAAGAGAATTCGCTGTGCTTTTCTTGATTAGTGCCAATTTTCTAAACATTACGAGATACATCAAGGATGTATTTAAAAATTAACAGAGCAGTAGAATACGAATTAGATAGTGCTGGAGTAGTGCATTCCACTTTAAAACTGATAAAAGCGAGGAGTGCGAGATGAACAGCTGATACTTTACATTATGACTCAGCAACAGTTTAAAAGCGTAGATATTTCGCATGGCTTAGAAGTATTAGTTCGTTGCTAGTTCGAGTGGACTGACAACAGGTGGCATAGAAGAAAGGAAAAAAGGGGAATTCCCTACTTACAAATATCTGTGTCTCGAGATTAAAATATTTTTGTTATTGGACCCAAGTCGCTCCAGGTAGTAAGCACCTTACAAGCACAAAAGAATGTATTAAAAATTGAACTTACCTACAATGGAGCATAGATCTTGAGTAAATAAAATCTTTATTGAGTTTACCTTTATGCCATAAATCTCTGCTTTAACATCTACGTCTCCTCTTACATTCTTCTCTGTTAGGACCAATACATGACGATCACTAATATCGGCTGAGTGATAAACTTCATTTCCATCTTTCGAAGTTATTCGTACGTAAGTGATTGTTGAGTTCGACTTGTTCCCATTTTTTGGCCACCTCAAGGTACAGGGTTCATTTGTGTTGAACACTGTCCCTATCCAAGAGGTGTATTTTTTACATCGAACAATTGCCAGAAGTTCATCGAACGGGTTCTTGTCACCAATTACCATGTCGTTTTTCCTAGGACGAATCCTGAACTGCATAAGAAAGAATGCATATACTATTAATGTGTACATTACCTATGTTAATCATCTACTTAAATCGCTAACAAAATAACTCAGTTGTATGCCATAGCGAAAAGCGTTTCATGGAATTTTCTGATGATAACATTTTCTAAACTTCGATATAAGAATAAGAAAATCTAATCTAAGTATTGTTACTGAGATACTGTGCTCCTGGAATTTATAAGTACTAAACTTATACAGAATCTACCTGTTTGTAATTTCATGTTAGTTGTTTACATGACGTAAGAATATTATACACGTACATGGACTAAACATATCAAGACCGCTTCATAATATAAAGAATAGTGGCAACAATTATAATGAGTTATGAAGGAGATTACTTTACCTGTATAATCATTAGTAACCAATGACATTAGATTCCTGTTCTACACTAGAAACAATGTTGGGTATAGAAACTGGAAAACCTATAAAGACGGTCAATTAGTAAAGAATTATGAACAAAAGTGATGTGCAAGAAATGAAAGTATCCTATGGATAAGGTCGCTGAACATTATGATATGGAGGACGTTAGGTGTCGTATCGTTTTGTAGAACAGAAAGCATGTCAGTCAATGAGAAAGGAATTATGAGACCTCTATGTAATACAATGTATTTGCTATGTAAAATAGCAAAGCACAAGTGCAGTGAGGATATAAGGTTATCCGCGCGGGCAAATAGGCTTTTTGTGGAAGAAGCTAAGTTCTTTTATATTCTGTGTCTTTGTAATTAGTTACCGTCTGGGAATGAATTTTCACATTGTAGAAATATGATTGTGAAATCCTTCATATTTAAGAATACTTACTGCACGACAAATATTGCACAATATTAACTAATTCTGTGGCTTGTGGGTTTGTATGGACATGCGTTAGAATGTGCAAGCTATTAATATGTGTTGGAATGTTGATATGACCTCATTACATGAATGTACTTTATTACATTAGATGTTTGTTAATAAAGTAAATGCATTGAACCTTTCTAATATGTATTTAGCATCTTGCGTTTTTCTTTGTGTTTAAGGAACTACTACACTTTGGCGTGCACACGACTTTAACATTGTAGCAGTTTCCCAGAACGGTAGTGACATGTTTGGACCGGGTATGCATTTCGAGCCATTGGATTTGCAAGATCCCAATATAGATAGTTATTTAGAGCGATTTGAACACCATTGTAGTGCTTTCAAAAGCTAAGTTTTTTGTATGCTACAATGATGTCTACGACTTACAAATTACTTAAGAATGCTTGCTTGCTGGAACTATTATCCAGCTTTTCTTATACTCAAGTTAAGAGCAAATTGACAATTTTGTCCGAATCAAAGCATACAGAAATTGTGGAGCGCTATCGTTTTCATTTACTTAAACAGCTTGAGTACGAAACGATAGAAGAGTATGTAACGAAATTAAAAAGACAAGCGATGAAGTGCGAGTATGGTGATTTTACAAACGTAATGATGAGTGATCAATTTGTGCTAGGCATTAATGATGATGATGTGCGTAAGCGTTCGCTTTCCGAAAGTAAGCCCACATTCGATCGAGCGGTCCAATTGGCTTCCATCGTTAAGCAGGTGAGCTCCGATGTAGATGCTATGAAAAGTAGTAACATCAGGTCTCAGTCGTTCCATAAAATAACGTTTGATAGAACAAATCATTTTGAAGGTAGTTCCAAAAACATCAATGAATGCAAATACTAGAGTTATTAACTGTCCTAGATGCAAGTTCAGACATCAATATGGCAAATGCAAAGCTATGAGCTGTGTGTCATTTAAAAGGGCATTATCGAAACAGTTCATATATTCTAAGTGCAAGGATACATATAGTCAACATAAAGCTCCACAGCATGCATTACGACCAACGCCTACTCAAGAATTGGTCAATCAACTAGATATAGATGATATGTTGGGATTAACTGCGGATTGGGATTTACCAACTGACCAATTGCAATCAGATTTAGATTTAAAAATTGAAAATTATACTGTGACGTTTAGATTAGATACTGGTGCCATAGATAATATATCCTTACAATTGGCTCAAATAATAGGGTTAGATAAAATGGTCAATCCAGCGTCAAGCAATATTATGTTCCTTAATGGTTCGATATTACCAGTAATTGGCGATGTATGAGTATAGTACAGTTTAAGGGTCATATATTTAATTTATCATTCAAAGTCATTCATAGTCCTTTACAACATCAAATTATTGGCAGGGATGGTTTAAATAGTTTGTCTGGAATGGATAGACAAGATCATACTATCATTTAAGAGTAACCCAGTAATCATATTAGATTCATTGCACAGTAAGAGTAAAAGGCAGGAAGATTGTAGTCGTATTAGAGTTGATCATGATAGTTTTGATCAATTGCGTAAAGAGTGTATTTCTAGTGTACACCATTGAAATCTAGATATTGAAAAAATACATTCAATTTTTACTAGGAGAAATAAATAATAATGAAATTCAGTTTAGGCAATAGAATATTATTAATTCTTTGCAACAATATTCTGATCAATTAGATTCAGTCAGTCGGTTTGTTAGTAATGAACCTAACGGAGTTGAGCCTAGTAACGTACTGATACACATTCAGTCTCAAGAAGTTCCACAGGAACCTAAATTGACAATAGATAAATTAAGCGATAATATAATTCAATCTCATGATGAAATTATACCTTCAAACCAAGCATATGAAAATAGTGATGTTTGCATGAGGCAGTACGATCTTTTAGCTAATAGATTAAAGGAAAAAGTAACGAGTGTATCGCCAAGGTCATTTAAAATTTGCTTTGCGATTGAATATGAAGGCATTACATATAACCCCATGTGATTTGTTATTGCTTAACAATATTTCAGCGGTGTGGTTTCACTTTAAACGGTTTGGTAAATCAATCAGATGGGGTCAAATGTTGTTGTTGGCTATTTGTAGAGATGACTCATTCGATGAGAAATTAATAAGCAAGGTTTCAAAACGAATCCTTCAGGCTAAAGACATTTTAGCTAATCAGCAGCAAGTGGTAATAACTCAATTAAACAATCATGAAAGCGAGATAGAACTTCAGTCTTTTCCCAGCTATGAAAATCTTATTGTGAAGAAATTAGATAACGACCTAAATGATGAACTTTCATCTGAATAGTTTCAATTATAACGGTCGAGCAAAGTCATGAAGAATAGCAAAGAACAGGAGATAAAGCAATTGAGTCGAGAGTATTCACACCAAGTGTACATATACATTTAATATCCTATGAATCTAACTTAATAGAAAAAGAATCAAAAGCTGATACCGTTCTACAGGATACCACTGAATATAATCTAGCTGATGTAGTGTAAAAATAAAAGATTTATGTCATCATCCAGCTTCAATAAAAGGTACACATGGTTGTATTTTATCTAATCAATTGGATGCGATATATTTTGTCCACGAAGTCAAAATTGAAACAACAAAAATGCGACAAGACCAGGAAAGTCATGATGCCAAGTTTGGTGGATTAGCAAAAAAATCAGTTATCGTTGATCAAACGGTTGAAGATCACATTCCTGAAGGCCAGCGAACACCTAAAAAGAAAAGAAAGAAAAACCAAAATGTTCTTAAGAAGGAGAAGACTGAAACCAAACTCAAGATTTTTTTACAAACATTGGGATGGTTAAACAGTTCTACAAAATACAACATATTGTTAATTAATTAATTGATTATGAAGATGAAGATTTAGCGATGGCATATGTGTTACCATACTTGAAGTTCAAAGACACATTCAGAGGGGAGATTGCAGTGAAGATATAAGGTTATCCGCACCAACAAATAGAAGGCTTCTTGTGGAAGAAGCTGTTCTTTTATATTCTGTGTCTCTGTAATTAGTTACCGTCTGGGAATGAAGTTTTAACAACTAACTATAAAAAACTGAAATTTATTTATTATTACTTTTTAATATCAAAGGGAAAACAGAAAAAAATAATCTGTATGATAACATTATTAAAATAAAAACATTTATGTAAGTTACGATTACTGTAAGATACACATCAAGAAAACGTCACTAACGACACCTTAATATTGTCAACAATGAACAAGCAAAGATGAAGAAGAATAAGAAACGAATCTACTATTTAGCTGCTATGCGTCTGGAGGAAGAAATAGAAAATGAAAAAACATTTAATAACAAGATGATAAATCAAAAAAGCGTCAATTATGTATTATAATGCTTCGTAACTAACAAAAATCAGCATTGTTTTTAACGAATTTGGTATAACAAAGCTCTGGAAGTTGTTTTGCGATAGTAAGAAGGAAACGAAACGAAAAAGGGAATTAAGTTTCACATTGTTAATGTGTAGAATTATGATTATGTAACTGTTCATCTTTAAGAATACTTATTGCACGACAAATATTGCGCAATATTACCTAATTTTTGTGGCTTGTGGGTTTGTAGAAATTCTTTAGAATGTGCAAGCTAATAATGTTTTGTAATGTTGATATGGCTTCATTGCATGAATGGTACCTTATTACATTTGATATATGTTACTAAAGTAAATGGATTGAACTTTTATCATATGTATTTAGCATCTTGCGGTTTTCTTTATGTTTAAGGAACTACTACACTTTGACGTGCACACGACTTTAATGTTCTAGCAACAAGTTTTTAAAAAATCCTAGATTTTCCTATTTTTATTACAGATTATCCGCAAACTATAAAAAGCTATGAATTACAACCAATCACTTGTAGACATTGGTAGCACGCTAGATGAACTTAGCAGTTCTAACTTTTGGAAAATAATAATTGCCTTCTGATCACACTATTATAAATTGAAATATATTTAAATATGCTTGTAGAACTTAATGTTATCTAACTATTAAGAATCGAGTCATATTAGCTTTCTAGGTTTTACGAGTACAAGGTAGTTGTTTGCTATATTCTGGCTTAAAGTAGAAGATAGATAACAAAAATCTATTTTTGGGTTTTGGACAAAAATATCCCTGGATTGCAACTAATGATTTTGTGCCTATTATATATACTTTAAAATTTTGTTCCAAATGACATATTTAAAATCCGCTATAATATTCATTGAGGAAAATGCACCATCTTGAGAAACACATGTTAGGCTTTTTCGTGCGTTTTCGCGTAAAGTAACTTCTCAGCGAAGTTATCGTAAGATACGTAAACCACATACGCGTGTAATAAACTTGGTTTCAGTTACTGTCAGGGGTGGATTTCGGCCCTTGTCTGGTCTCGCCAATCCAGGTCAAAAGTATCCCGACGTCTGGTCGAAAAAGCAAAACCCTGTAATTATGCGTTATTCGGTTCCAAAAGTATACCCCTTCCAAGCAGTGAGCCAGGTCAAAAGTGAGATCAAAATCCACCCATGGTTATTGTCAATGTTGCAAGTTTGTTTCCTATCTTTTATCTCACGTTTCATTTGCCAGTGGTGTCAACTAATAGTTTCTTACAATTGTCACTGTTTCCAACTACTTCTTTCTAAACATATTCTTAATTAGTCCAGTATAAATAAGTTTTTACCTGATTGTTTTAATAACAAACTGAAAATCTGTACAAATATTCAGAATGTTGCAGTGAACAACATACTGTATGTCCCAAAAATTCTACTTCCTGAAAATCTGTGTCTTGGAAAAATCGTCGCAATCTTGAACTTTTACACTTTTGAATGAATCGTTTGAATAAATTGAGCTATCAACTTTGTTAAAACGCTAAAATGACATTTCCAGCATCTTTTATTGAATTAAAAGTGATAGTTTGCTACATTTACTGACGTTTTAGGGATTTGGTGTTTTAATGAGGAATTCGAACATGGTAACTAGATTTAAATGTGTTAAGGCTGCTTTTATTGACTGTGTATTTGTAGTTGAGCCATGAAAATTATTATATATAGAAATTGAAAAGCAATTGAAAGACGGCTTAACTGAAAATTGGTACAAATGTTCAGAATGATGATATGAACAAGATAAAGGAATCTCAAAAAAATAACTTGGAGAAAATTTGCC
The DNA here is from genome assembly GCA_022664845.1 of Lepisma saccharinum. Taxonomy (NCBI): domain Eukaryota; kingdom Metazoa; phylum Arthropoda; class Insecta; order Zygentoma; family Lepismatidae; genus Lepisma; species Lepisma saccharinum. The sequence continues at coordinate 40,380 of JAGDQP010011930.1, forward strand.
GTCTTGTGAAAATCACTGCCATCTTTAATCTTTAGACATTTACATAAATTGAGATCAAAAAGAGATCTTGATTTCGTTTAAAAGGTTAATTGCCCTTTTAGCCTCTTTCATTCATATAAAAGTTATATTTTGTGACGGGTAAATTACATTTTAGGGTTGTCGTCTTCAAGGTTAGAATTTTGCCATGATAACTCGTTTGTTTGGTTTACGTCCTAATTTTACTGTAGTACGTATCAAAATTCTTTACTTTATACACCTCTCAGTCCTTCATTAGCTTTTTCACAGATCCAAACTCGTCATAAGCAGGCGCTTCACTTTGTGACCACAACAGAGCATATCATATATTGACAGTCAAATGCCAACAATGTGAACAGCTGATCACTCAAATACAAGGCCATCTAACTGTTCAGAGGAATGCGCAAGAGTGTAACTTGCGCTTCCTTTGTTTTGTGCATAGTTTGACTTAACAAGGCGTTAGTATCATTGCTGTATTCCCTCAGAGGAATTAAGAAATGGCGGCTTCAGTGCTAGCAGGTGGGTGACACTTTGGACATGGGCTCGTCTGAAATCAATTTCTTGAACTCGTTGCCTCGTGGCCCACATGATGACAACACTATTACAGAATATAAAGGAAAGGCACTTGTTCCCCTGTGATGAAAATTGGTACTTTTAACGTCCAAAAGCAATGGAATCCCTTAAGTTTTGAAAAAAATTATAGTAGCCAATACAGTTCATACGACTGTTCCGGAAATGAACGACATCCGTTCTTACGAAATGATAAAAGGGGAATTACCAAAAATGTCGATATGTGCCCTGAAAGTTTGTTCTTCATTTATATCATTGCACTGATTTCTCAAAAGCTATCGAGCTATCATTGACCTAATTATGTAGGCTTGTTAAAGTTTATCGCAGTATTTCCTGTAAAGTAGATGAAATGGCCTTAAGAAATACATCAAACGCTTGCTCCGTAGTCGAACTGGTATTATGTTATGATGTATGCAAGAAAATCAAAATACATACAATTTAAGAATCTGACCGAAATTTTCTACTGAAAAAAATAACTTTATAGCCGATCTCCGGATCACTTTGCAATTCAAACTTATATTCGATTTCAATATAAATCATCTTATCAAAGACGCATTTGTAAATCTTAAAAATAAATTTAAGAATATTAATATTCTTAAAACACTTTAGTTTGTATGTATTTTCTCGAAGTTAAAATATGCTTCTATAAATTGGCGTCTTTGTACACATTGCTTAGTGAGGAATACGACCCAGACAAATTTGTTGAACTCCTGAAAATTTGCACAGAGGTTCTATTAGTCGTAAATATCAACATATTAAAAGTCCCCGCCTCTCCCGTGTGAGCTAAACTCAATATGGCGGCAGATTCAACATGCCCGGCACCGACACCGTTGCAAGTCGTATATACAGTATTTTCCTGAAATAATGCTGCAAACTTCAGGATGTGATACCTCACATCAGAGCACGAAGAAAGTTCCTTTGAATAAATGTCTAAATTTGCGTAATTTCGGAGCTACAGGAGTTCAAAATTAGCTACGCATCGGCACAAACTACGTCGTACGTCGACAAACAATAACGTATGCGATGTCAGCGTAACGAATCACTATCAAAGAAGTACCCAATACATTCATTTGTGTAGTATTTTCGAATGAGAGGGTATCACATAGACTGGTTTTGAACGTGAGAATCAAAGGGAATTAATATGGTTCAATATTAAGAGCATGGAAATCCCGTCAACATTTTATTCGTCAATTATAAACATTCTTCAAATAAATGTCGTAAGCTTTCTCACCCTCCATACAAAAAATGTAATTTCATTCGTGAATTCACAAATAATCGGTTCAAAATTTTTGAATGAAAATCGATAGGCATCCTATTTAATTCGGGATAGCGTCCGCGTCCAGATTGTTTGACCAGTAAACCAGAGCGAACAAGTTCGAGTAGCAAGTGTTCAATGAACAATAAATAAAATATCCACCAAAATCCATTCGATAATTTTATTGTATTCAAATTACAAACCAAAATGAATTGGCAAAAAATCATTAATTCGAAAATTGAATCCAATTAAAGTTATTTAATTTATGTTGATTGATTTACTCAATATTGAAAATATGCAACAAATCAAATTCAATTGAAGATTTCTTTGTTTACTTTTGAATTGAACAAAACTCGCAAATTAATCCGTGAGAAAATAGTTTCGGATCAAATGAATCACAAAACAAGCCGAGTCGCAAAATACAAATAGACTTTTGAAATATATAAATATAAATTAAATCCTGTAGAATTATGAGAGGTAATTTAGCCTGTGAACTCAACGAGGACAATGCAATATGATTGCGAAGCGGATCATGAATTTCCGAAATACCGATACCAGAACGATTCGACGAATAAACAAACTTTCCAGAATAAATCAAAAGTTTCAAATTAGTTTCAAACACAATTCAGCACGCGCTCGACCTCACACAAGCACTATAGAAAAGAAAACTTGAATTTACCAGACTTCTGCAGGAAAGACAGGTCAATAGAAGGAAAGATCTCATCAAGATTATCACCAGGAACTCCGCCATGTTGGAAATTCTCGTGTGTAATATCATAAAATGGACGACCAATGGAAACGTTCACCATCTATAACCTTCTGATCCATTTAAAATCTCCAAATTACGATTTTAGGGGAGTTTTATTACCCTCGACAAAATTCCTGAATTTAGCACCTATACCTACTAGCTATACATTTTCTAGAATTATTAGAATTTTTATTTAACCGAATAGACTCATCAAAATCAAATTTAAAGAAATTATTTACTGTATTAAGAACTCTTAAATTTAAATATTCAAGAAACAATAATGGTGTTAATTTTGGAAGGTTATTGTTCACATGAAAACAGGAGTTTTTATTTAAAAAATCGAATCATGCGGAGCTACGGAGCTACAGGCATTCAATAAGCGTGACATCGACACAAAAGACGTAATATTTCTACAAATTTCGACGTAAGTGGTGTCGACGTAGTAAATCACAATCAAAGTATTTGTAACACTCAACACATTTATTTGAGTAATGTTTATAATTGGCGAATAAAGATTAGATGCGATTTCCATGCCTGCTTTATTAAATCGTTTTAATTCCTTGACAATAAAATTCTTGCGTTGAAAAACCTACGTGACACCCTCTCAATCGTAAACACTACTCGAATGAATGTATTGTGTACTACTTTAGTAGTGATTAGTTACGCTGACACCGCTTACAGAATTGTTTGTCGAGATATGACGTAATTTGTGACGATGCGCTCGCTAACTCTGATCGCTTGTAGCTCCGAAATTACGCATATTTAGACATTTCTTCAAAGGAACTTCCTTCTTGTTTTGATGTGAGGAAATACATCTTGAAGTTTGCACCATTATTTCAGGGAAATAATGTATATATGACTTGCAACGCTGTCGGTGGTGGCTATGTTGAGGTTAGCTCACATAGGAGAGGGGCACACTTGTAGTATGCGGTTATTTACGACTAACAGAAATTCTGTGCAAATTTTCAGGAGTTCCACAATTTTGTCTAGGTCGTGCAAAGAATTATGCCCAATAGATTGTTCTAATAAAGTAACAAGATTGTAATAATAAAAGATTGTTTATTATTTAATTTTAAACGAACCGCGAATCTATCGGAAGTTTAAAAATATATACAAGCTTTACAAAGAAGAACGTGTTACAGCAACTACATAAAACAGGAGATATTTTGTCTTTCCTTAAAAATTATTACATACGACACAAATTCATAGTTGCGACGAGAGCTTGGGAATACAACGTTTTTCATGTACCGAGTCAATAACAAATGTATTAAACATTGCGTCAGTCAAATAATATATTGTTAAAAATTGAATATTTACTTATTAGTAATCCTACTATAAACATATTTAACATGACAGACAAGAATTCCACAAGTGCAGAAAATCTACAAATATACATAACAGTTACAATGAAAACTACTATTCAGAGCAAACCCGTTGTGTTCTACAAATAAAAAAAATATGCTGTATATTTAATGGATTTATTCCATAAAACTTATTTTGCAACCTAGGGAGAAAAATGTAAATTATAAACCTTGTTATGTCGGTCTTTCCTAAGACACCTTATACTTAAATTTCAAAACTAAAATATTATAAAAATCAGTTATAACCCATAACTTGCAAAATAACTCAATACTCACGGCAATTACATTTTAATGACCTGTGAAAATACCTTTTGTTTTTTGTAATTTTGGTACTTGGTTACTTCGAAACTACAAGCTTGGTTTTATCTCGAATGTTATAAATAGTTTAAACAAACAAGTCAGTCAAAAAATAAATATATATTTTTGCAAATTCAGCTATCCAAGAAAAAACACCAGAGGTCAAAACATTCAGCCAAGTTCGTCAGCCGTAAAAAAAAAATTGTGAAATTGAGGATGGATGGCCAAATTCCTTGGCGACAGCATGTTAAAGGTACACTGCAAGTTGGTGCGAGGTGGCAAGGTTCATGTTGTTGGAGCCTTAGTGTGTGAGGGCGTGGTGAGTTTTAGGGCCACCATCAGCCTTATGTAACCTATCCGTCATGGTACACCTACATACCTAATTTTGTTTCTCTAAATCAGTGGTTTAGAAAATTGGTTTTGGGGCGGCCCTTTTGGATTAAATATGGCGACTTTTTTTTAACGTTTTCTAATAGTGTATTGACCTACTCATAATGATACACACCTTCATACCAAATTTCATTTCTCTAGCTCGAACGGTGTGGAAAATGATTTGGGGCAGCCATTTTGAAACCAAGATGGCGACTTTTTCAAAATGTAATATTTCGTAAACTACTCTTGATAGGGTAAGCGGGGTAAAATGTCCACTTTTTTATATTTTGCTTATTTATGACTATGAACGGAAATCTAAAGGGGAAAAAGCATACCAAATGGGAGGTACATCTTTCAGTATTTATGCCTGTACGCTAGATTATGTAGTGTTATATACTCTAGGGGACACATTGATGTTTGTAAAGTAAGAGCGAAATGGGCATAGTGCCCGATCATCCAGGTAAAACGCCCACCGTTGTGGGGTAATATGCCCGTGCACAGCAACACTATACTGAACAAGATAGAAGTCCATATCAATGGAAATGATATTACATTAGAAGTTACTCATACTACAGGAAATTATATTACGGTGCAAGTTACAAAAACTACCCTATAAAGCATGAAGTAACTGCTGCTTTCTGATCATTGATAGTTTTGGAAAATACAGAACAGAAAAAGACATATTAATTAAAAATATGTAATGAAAAAGATTGTTTAACTCCATTATAATCGTAAAATATAAGTTTGTTTTGCACAACACAATACTAATAACATTAAACAATCTTATGGGAATATTAGAGTAACTGAAACATGAAAAATATAACACACAACAAAGGAAATGAAATGAATTTACATGTTCGTACTCTTCTGAGACAGGGAGTGGCATTTAGGACACATATTTGGAAACTGTCTACATACTTAATGGAGACATATTTGGCAACGAATGCACTTGATCCACTCATATGTAGACATAGGTCTCGTAAGTTTATAATAGTGTCCACCACAAATTCCGCAATAGTTATCTTTATCTGTATTAGATGAATCTGTACGGTAGCACTGATTTTTGCCTGTAGCACTTATACTTTGCTTGATTGGGAATACGTGGGCTAAAACGCCCCCGGGCCATTAACCCCGACACCTAGTGGGCAAATCACCCCTATGTCAAACACGATAGTTTCAGCTAATTCAACTTCCAGCACTGCATGGCCTGGCAGCAGACCGCTATTGCATCAGAACTACAGAACCCTACTTTGTGCAACACACATGCTTTGGATTCGGTAATTCACCAGTATAATATTTTCACCTCCGCTTACCCTACTACACCTTTTTGTCAAATTTCATATCTCTAGCTCAAACGGTGTGGGAAATGAATTTTTGGGGTCCGCCATGTGGATCCAAGATTGTGTCTTTGGAGACTTTTTGTAATATTTTCGTAATCTATTAGTAATGATGTACCATCTTTCCAAATTTCGTTTTTATATCTCCAACCATTGCCCACGAGACGAAACGAAACAGAAATGGTTATAAAAAACGAGACGAGACAGAGCTATCATAATATACAAGAAACATCTTTTCGAGAAGAGACACTTTCAGACAAGACACTTTCCAGACGTGACAGCCTAAATCTCGTCTCGCGGGCAACACTACCGTTCAGGCTGCGTATTCAATGAAAAATTCATTTTGGCGGCCATTTAGTATCCAAGATGGCGTCTTTGGAGGCATTTTATAATATTTTCTTAACCTACTTGTGATGATGTACCTTCATACCAAATTTCTTTTTTCTAGCTCCAGCCGTTTAGACTGTGTGTTCTTTGAAATTTTACATTAGGTAGAAATTTTACATTTTCTGAATTTTCCGTTTACCTACTTATCATCCTCCACCTTCATGCCAAATTCTTGTTTCTAGCTTATTGCGAACGCCCTCAATAATATGATGAGTGAGTGAGTGAATGAGTGAGTGAGTGATTGAATGAGTTAGCTTAAAATATGCATATTTCAGGTGTGCACAACTTGAATATGCTTTAAGCTACGAATATGAAATTTTGCACACCTGCACATATTTGCCATATCTCCTTAACTTCGAAAGCTCATATTCCTATCTTTAACATCTTTTTTCTTACGGGGTCTCGAAATCGCCGATTTTGCCATAAACTCTTGCTTCTGTATAACATGCTTTGGCAGTGCTGACGTTTTGTGACGCAGAAATTGACTGCATGCTACGAGAATATCTGTTGTAATTATCAAGGAAAGAAATGTGTTGAACACCCTTAAATTAAGTGTAATGGAGAATGCGAATACAATTACTTACTAGTGCGGGTTGCTTGTTACTATCTTCCTGGTGTTCGTCGGAAAATTCTTCTTCTGCCTGAAAAGGTGATGGTTACGGAAAGATTAATATGTATGTATGACATTAATGTATTACGGTAAAGGAAGTGATTAAAGTCTATCACTTATTAGCAAAGTTGGAACGGATTATATACAAAGGTACACGGCAAGAATGCATCGCAGTATATGGTTATAATTGACAGTGCTTAAAGAAAAAAATGAGTCCGACGTTTTACCCTTAAAGGACAGCATACGTGAACTCAAAAACAATTTTACAATAGAATACCTGGTACGAAAAACAGTCCAAGGAACACAATCTTGTTCTTGAGAAAACTAGGAATAAATATCTAAACCCTACTACTTCGAAAATAAAACAAGAATATTGTTCAGGTTCATTCAGTGGTCTCTTTATGCGACCAACGAGAAAAGAAAAATAAGTGGTTTTGTTTTATTTACTTATCCTTATTTTACTCAAGAATATGGTTTTGTGGGTTAGCCTGTTTTTTTATCGCAGGTATTCAATTGCATCCTTCCATAATGATTGCACTACACAGTTTATGGATTTGTACTTGTGGCTCCCAAATATTTCAAACAATTTCAATGCTTTAGTATCTGTTGAATTGAACTGTTGAGATAATGACTCCTCTAAAACAATACTTCCTTTCTAATGTATACTTACTTGCCTTCTAAACTTTTAAACGGGCGAGTGACCATATGAAAGATCAGCACCGTGTAACGGAAGATATGTCTATTGCCTCGTTAAATCCATTACACAGTTACTTTCTGTATTAAAGCTGGTAGTTAGATGTATGAGATTTGGTTGGTATTAGCCCAGGAATTTTAGACAAAAAGCACCCTTTATCACCTTAAAGCTGGAATTTGATACATAGTTAAAGTATTGCATACTAAACAACTGCCCTTGCCTCCAACGCTTGCTTTTCCCAGTACAGTGCAAGAAAGGTTTTTCAAAAGTCACAAAAAATACGAGAAATTTTAGACAAAATCGACTTTACCTAGGGTTGCCTACCATCCGGTTTTGAACCGGACAGTTGTGTTTCTATGGCAATTTTCCGGTGTCCGATTACAAGTTGAAACCGGACGCCTAATGTCCGGTTTTAATAAATATTTCCAAGAAAGGGCAAGCTTTTGAACGGAAACTCACAATTTTAGCTTATTCTGGGTCTGGTGAAAGCTTGTTGTCAGTTCTAAACATTATATTTACTTACTTAACTATTTTGGACCGAAAATATCTATTTGCACTTTCCCACTAATTATTTCTGTTTATCACTTTGAGAACTGTAGTCTAGAAAAAATTCATCTTCTGTATATAAATTTTCATTTTTAGCCATATTTTAATTTACACAGACGTATTAGATATGGAATGGACACTAGATGGATCATGGCATATTGAAAAATAAATTATTAATCCCATAAATGATACCTTTAAGTCAATGTAAATGTACTTCTTGTTCAGGTATCTTTGGTATTACAGCACATACTTTTTTATAAATTGAGCTCGAAATTTAATGCTGAATTATCACTTTTGATTTAAATTACATGGTGTTGTTCATAGTTAAGATGTGTTAAATGGCTTCAGTTAATCGCTAGAAAGGAAATAAAGTTTCTTTTCAGTTGTTTTGAATTTGATTCCGTGCCCTCGAGGATGTTTCGTAAGTCTCCTTTAACGTATTTTTACAGGTCGTCTACTGGATGGCCAGGGATTCCGCCAGAATTTTCAGTTTTCGGGCAGTAAAGCCAAAATTGGGAGACTGTATGTGGAGTTTTCCACCGTTTCTATCGGTTTTTGAACGTAAAAAAATTAAAGTGGGGTGATGTTCTTGAGAATTTGGGGCTGATACTCCCCAGAGAGAGGTCTGGCGGAATCACTGTTGATGACATTTTCTAAATCTCTTCAGACCTCCGTAAACTATCAAATTTAGTTCTTGAACATGTTATTTGACGACCTTCTACAGTCATCGAAAAGATATTTCGGAAACTTTATAGCTTTGCTTTATTATAAGTTTCTATATAAGCTAAACAAAGAAAAACTCGATGTTATGTTCCCGAAATACCTTTCTCAGTGGCTGTACCAGTTTATTAAATGACCTCTTGAAGAATTTGATTCAAGGATTATTTGATCGTGTGCGGAGGTCTTTAGACTATTAGACATTTAACATTACAACAAACACCATGCATATGTTTGAATTTAGTATGTGTTTGAGATAATAGTGAACTGAGTGCAGTAATTATTCTTAGTGTGTTTTATGTTCAATATCCTGATTGGAGGCAATCATCAAAACACCAAAATCTCACTAAGCAGGCAAGTGTTACATGTTGCGTTTCTAAACTAAAATTAAAAAAATGATCATAATTTGGAGTTGGCAACCCTACCTTTACCTTCGATTAAATAGCGTAAAGCTGAAATTTGGTACATAGGTATATCGTACACTGAACAATATATTTAAATTCGCCATGCCTCCAACACTTGCTTTCTAGAGTACAGCGCAAGAAAGGCACGAGTTAAAAAAAAGTGCCACGACATTTATAAAGCACTCATCATTTCTGCACTTTTAAACTAGGAAATGTTTTTAATATTCTTCAACGAAATTCATTTTAAAATAGAGTGGGGTGGGGGGACTCTGAACGATTTCATGGTAATTCACCTTGTAAGCAAATGGTTCGGAACGAACGGAAGAAACTTTACATGGAATCGAAAGCCCAATATGTTGTTCAACACTCGGTGTAAGCACTGCATGATATCTGGTACAGAATGGATGCTACGTGTGTGGAAATAAACACGTGTGTTCTGTTCAGAGTCACCCACGACCGAAGGGTGACACTGAACAACGGAGGGGTGACACTGAACATTGAAAACAAAAGCACTAGATCTGTGCATAAATACTACACGTATTATATATTTTAGGAAAAATAATCTGCATGTATGATCTCTACAGTAAGAACAAAGAAAGAGCATTACTTAAGTCAAAACAAAGTCAATAAAAGAGTCTACTGTGTAATAAAAGCTCCTTGGGGACCGTAGACCCCGTAGAGCTAAGGAATGCTGGCATGTGCTCATGCACTGGTTCTGCATCGTCCACAGATAAAAAGTACATTGTCACCAGCGCCCACACAGACCACGTGGTACCAACGCCTGCACCTTGAACACTGGATTCAATCACCCATCGCAGATGACCCAGGGGCGTAGTAATTTCGTCCACAAAATCCACAGTCTTCTGAAGAGGCCTGTTGTGAAGGGCTCGGTGGAGACATCTGTGCAGTCCGTTGAACGAAAGACGTCTTCCTCTTTTTTTCCCGAACAACTGCTGCAGACCTACCTTGCTTGTTTTGGCGTTGTTGTTTGCTTCGTAACTCGTTGATGTACGACAGCGATGTTAACAGTGGAGCCTGTTGCGCTCTTGAAGTGTTCTTCTCTGGCGTCGTTGTTTGTGGTACGGGCACAATTTTCTGGAAGGACATGGGACTTAACGTCGGTTTCGTTTGTGCAGTATCGTCGCAGGAAGAGGTTGCCTCCCGAACTGGACGGGCACTACCTTTCCCCGTAGCTTCGGTGGCATCTGATCTATTCAAATTGTCTGTTCTGATGGGAGAGCGTGGTGTCACTGTGTATGGTGAAGAAGGTTCAAACAAATGATCAGGAATGATATCGGGATTAAGGGGAGCAATGCCACAGACCTGAAATCCCTTAACGGCGTTGCCAACTGTACCAGCTTTTCCCCAAGCTTTTTGGAAAACACGTCCAAACCTGATTCTGGTTAGTTTCCTTCCAACATGACAACGCATCCACTTGTTGGCGCCAGACACGTAATACGCCTTTAGAGCTTTAAAAACGGACCTGTCCAAAGGCTGTAAGCGATGGGTGCAGTGGGCAGGCAGACAGAGGAGTTCAATATCATTTTCTTCGCAAAACATTAGAACATCCATACTTTTCGTGTGGCTATAGTGGTCATCCAAAAGCAGCAAACATTTTCCAGGGACCCTACAGCGCTGAAAATGGTGCAGCCAACGTAAGAATACATCTTCTTTCACATATCCACTGTCGCTCATATCAACAACAGAAGCTGGGGGAAGATCATTGTTCAGATCATTACGTTGGCTCTTTCCGCGGAACACCAAGTACGGAGGAATGAAAGCGCCTGCAGCATTACAACACGCAATTAACGAGACATTTTATCCTTTCTCGGCGGATGTCACAAACACTGCATTTGGGCTACCCTTTTCTGCCACAACACGCTGTGGTTTATTGTTAAGGGGAAGGCCGGTCTCATCCACGTTGTAGATGTGATCCGGAGAGTTGACTAAGCCAGTG
>JAGDQP010011931.1:0-10484 GCA_022664845.1 Lepisma saccharinum
CTGATTTCTTGACTCAGTGTTTCGTTGCTACCATGGTAGAGTGGTAGGTGGTTCTCCGTCATAAAATAGGTAGTGTTTTGTGTAGAAGCAGCTTAAATACTTTGAGAGAATACATTTTTCCTTGTGTTTAAAAAAATTGTAATTTTTCTGAGTATGTAAAAATTGTTCGTTAAATGCATCTTGTCACTTGCTTCGTGTATAGAACTTTTCCTCTTTCATTCGTAGTAACAAACAGATGCTTTTGATATGAAATTAATCATCGTTATAGTAAAATTGAGAGTTTTCATAGTTGTATTTTGCTCTGTTGGATAGCTTTTATTACTTACGTCAAGTCACGCCGCACCGTGTTGGGAAGAAATTTTCTTATTGAACAGTATGATTCCAAAACCCGCTCAGTCCATTTTCAGATCTGTTCAGAAATAGCAGAAGTAATGTAGGAAAACTGGCGAGTTCTCAGAAGCTACATGCAAATTAAAGATCTGAAACACGACGCAAAACAAGTTTCGTACCCACCGGCGATTATAAAGTAAAAACTCACCTGCAGTTTGAATAAACGCTAATATTAAGAAACACAGAAATTGACTGAGCGAGCTATGGAATCATCCTCTTCCATTTGTATGCTTTGTCAGAGAGGAGGAACAATCTGTTGTGAATTAAATACTTCCTTGTGGGTTACAGTAGGAGGGTTAATGTCATTGATGTACTGTGAATTTGACTCATGAAATATTATTACAAACAGTAAAATTCGTAAACTGAAAAGAAATATATTTTTGTGCCATCTTAGCAGAGTTTCTGGTACCTATTAAGTGCCTGTTTATTACGTGATAGTGCCAGTTTACTTTAACAAATTTTAGTGAGTACAATTCCTGCCTCTATTTACCACTTAGCTAGGTAGTTCTTGGTTAAACTGACGTTTCCTTTTAATCCGTACGCTCTGATACATCGTCTTTATAGTGTAGTAGAAAATGATCTATTTTAAGGTCTTACTCGAGAGTTTTTATTTGTGTTCAAATATTTTTACAAGCATCAAGAACAACATCCGAGTTTTTCTGCAAACAGCTGCGTCGTTGTGCGTCATGTCTGTAAGCCCGCCGGAACTTCCAAATCTACGCCTTTACTTTTCTAGAAGAACGGAGAAGTCATTCCGTGATATGTACGTTACAATAAAGTGTATGTTGTTGTGATCTTGTGTGTAAAATTGAGTGAACTTCATGTGTTCGTCATTTGTTGGTTACCCTATCGAGCGTAATCGAGAAAGCGCGAAACATCGTTACATACGATGCTTTAATTTCAGTGAGTCTCCATGATTTATTAGACGCCTCCGCTTTGAAGCTTGCTTGTTCTGAGTGGCCTAAATCTTTCAGAAATATCTTTGGAATCTGAGTTTTTTCTTTCTTGGACCTTATGGTATCATTCGCTGCATGCAAGTGACTTCCTCATTTTGTTTTTCTTAGTTTTGTATGCAGTTGCAGTTGCATATGTTGTTACGATGTTGCTGCTGCAACATGATCGTCTGGGATTATTATTATTCAGAGCAGATTTTTCTCAGTTGAAGTAATGACTCCGGAATTTGCGTACATAAGATGCAGTTAGTACTGTTATGGCTGTGGTTCTGTGGGGTGCATTCTTACGTAAGGTGTTTCAGTGGAGCATGTCAGACTCTGATAATGGTAATGTTTTTTCTTTGTATACATACTTTCGATGTTTTTATTTCATGTGTTAAATGTGATGTATCACCGGACAACGTGAACCGGTGATGGTTTGTCACTGCCTTCTATCGAATGGAAATGGCGTCTCAGGATACGGAGCTTACCATAGTGTGGATTTTGAACCATTTGAAAAGGATTTATATTATTCAGATCATTGATTTACTGAGTGTGTGCAATTGCCGTTCGCGGAATGTGAAAAAACTCGAGCTTTGCAAATAACAATGCGGTTGGAATTGCCAAATTTGATTGAATTATTATTTGCGTTCGAAACGACTCGTAAGTTTCTAAGAACGGGGCGTACAATATATAAATGGAAAATGGGTTCCAACGCTCTTCCTTCAATATGCCCACATTGGTTTTGCACCCGGGAACACGCGTACAATAAGAGATTTCTCAAGTGTTATAACGATGACGACCATGACTATTGCGTTCGGAGGGTTTGTGACTCGAAGTTTTAGGTAAGGTGAACCGATGGAGGTTTGCCATTACTCTTCATCGAATGGAGGTGATGGTAATGTACCAATGACGGGATCTATAGTTGTCAAGTGTACTTTGAACCATTTGTGTCCACAACGAAGATTGAAGCCGTGACCGTCGAATATAAGGTGACAACTGATTCATCGGGCTCTCTAATTTATCTTGACTCAGTTGTGGAACACATTAAGTGAAGGGTGCCGGGGAAAAACCGAAGATGTCATTTTGTACTGTATAGTTCGTTTTATTGGAGAAAATTGAAATTACAAAACCGTCAAAGAATGAAGGGAAAGAACCCATAAATAACTATAGGAGATAATAATTCATAATAAGCCGTTTAAACATTAAGCGATGAAGGACTAAAAACTTGATTTTCTCAATAAACCTGTTTTGTGACATTCCGTATTTCCTTCCGACACCTTTCAAGTATTGTTTCATCACCGAGAAGTGTGGTTCACTCGTTGTAGGGGGATTCCGTGTTCGAATGCTGGGAGAGTTCCGCGGATTAAGGCTAATATGACTCCCTTTTTCACTGTATTTTCGTATGGACAGAGTAATGAAGTAAAAAACAAAGGCAGTCTGTAACCTAAGTTTCTGCAAAGTTCATGAATGCTTCAGTAAAACTCTCGGCTAGTTGTGACAGTAATATTGCTAACTGAATTTGATATAAATTGAATATTATACCACTGGATGAAATGTAGATGGTACGACAAAACTGAATATTATACCAGATAACACCGTTTTCATTGTTGGACTTGTGGCAGTTTAACTAATCTCAAATAGCGGTCTTATTTCCAAAGTATGTTATATGCTTCTTTTATTATATTGTTTCGAAAAGATCTGTTTTTGTATTAAAATATTCTAGAATACTTTCTTAGCCTCCTGCGTGACCTAGTCGGTAGAGCGCTCGACTTCAGTGCGAGCTGTCACGGGTTCCGATTTCGGTGTTGACGTGAGAACAATTGAGGAACAGCTTGAATAAAAAAAGTAGCAGTCTGTAGTCAAGAAAGTCGGACACATGGACTTTGACTCTGTAACCCTCCACTTGAACGTAATACCGCCGACTGACGGGCCAGGGCCCGTAAGGGGCTGTCGCGCCACCCAGTTTAGTTTTAGAATACTTTCTCACATACGTTTGCTCATTGCCGTAGAATTATCTGTAATACAGGATCATCGAAAAAGAGTGCCAGGATTATAAACTGATATTATAAAAAAAAGTCCTTAATGGATATACACGAGTGGCGTCTTAAGGCTCCTCGCTACACCCTCCCCCACTTTTTAACATTTTTCAAAATATTTCAAAATCTAATATCATTATCAAAATTTTAAGAAGATACCTCTCTAGTACCTACAAATTACTATGAAATACAATGGACAGCGATCTCGAGATCTTGTCCATTGATGAGTGATTTGTTGTCAAAGATTATGACGTCATTATTTAATTGACAACGAATCACTCATCAATGGACAAGATCTTGAGATCGCTGTCCATTGTATTTCATAGTAATTTGTAGGTACGAGAGAAAATTATCTTCTTATAATTTTGATAATGTTATTAGATTTTGAAATATTTTAAAAAATATTTAAAAAAGTGGGGGAGGAAGTAGCGAGGAGCCATAAAATGTTCAGACTTACCTTAGTGCATTTCGATATGGTCGCCATTTGTAGCTCTGCAAACGTCTGCATATTCTATTTCTTGCCACATCATCTGCCTTACGATCGCATTGTTGGTTCCTTCTTCACCATTACCGGGGTTGTGTTCCTTGACTTACTTCTGCACTTCGTATCTCCAAAGCTTGATGTATGGGAACAACAAACGTGAAGTAGTGTTATTTTCATGCACGTCAAAGCTCATCCTCATTTCATTCGCTGTGTTTGTAATATGTTAAAGGAGAGGTTCCACTGTATTGGAACGGGTGGACCAACACTCTGGCCACTTCGAAGCCCAGATCTATCACCACTGTATTTTTGTAGGAACTCATTAGAAACATTGTGTACGTTGAGAAAATAAGGAACATCCAACACCTTAAAGAGAGGATCGCTGCAAAAATTGCAACTGTAACTTCAGATATGATTCACAAGACGTGGCAGGAGATAAAATCGTCAAATGGCGTCATATTGAAATGTACTAAGTTAAGTCTAAAGCTTTAAACATTCTTGAACATTTTAAGACGCCACACGTGTATATCCATTAAAGACTTTTTTTTTATCTATAGTAACAGTTTATAATCCCGGCAACCTTTTCGATGACCCTATACATTCTACAGTTAAATATTCACTGTCTCGTTAAACTTGAGCTGAAGTTGATATAATAATTCAAGATGATGAATTTGTCCAAAAGTGTTGTAGCAAATTAAACAATTTCTAATATTTAAACATTGAGCAAAATATAAGAGGTAATACTCACATTTTTTTTAAAAAAAAAAGTGATTTGTAATTGTGTATATTGGTAATTTTATGGACCTGTAGTTGACAACACAACATTGGTAGAAATACTTATATTCTACCCTTAGAAACAACGGGGAAAAGATATACCGGTATGTATTTTTATACCTCCGAAAACATTAGTGTTTAATATCTTGTATTGAGTCATTTCAAGTCAAATCACCTGTATTGCCCTGACTCTTTTAAATTTGAACGACATTTTGTGGAGTTGTTAAGTGTAGATGGAGAATATTTTCGACGAGAGCGTTCCGAAGTTATTTCGATACAGATTTTGAACAAACAGTATTAATATCTTCAAATGCTGATATCTCCGAAAGGAGAAACGCTGGAGCTCATGAATTTTTGTTTAAGTAGCGGCGTACTTACTTATTTAAATTATTTTTTTTAAAAGAAATTCACAGTGTAACGACAAATTTTGTTCACTGCAGTATAAGTTTATACTTGTATGTGTGTTAGTGTTTGGCGAGGGTAATATTTCAAAGAAGGAAGAAAATTATCGAATTCTGGCCGCTTCCTTTCCAAATCTTTTCTCTAAAGCTGTGCTCTTCGACGGACGTAAGATGGTACCTTCAATTTAGACCCTGGCCGATTCATTCCTGCATCCTTTTCACTATGGTACCCTAGCCTGAACCATAGATGTTTAAAGGCCATGCATAAATTCAATTCAAATAATTTAAAAGATGTAATAGTTTAAATTTCCTGACCCAACCATTGTGTAAAGTTTGCAGTCTAGCTATAGGGGAAAGTATCAGAGTGTGTCTAAGTGAACGCGGAGGTAGCAGTTTCAGTCTCTAACCACCCCATTCCCAGTTGCTTGTAAGAAATAGGTGTAAGGATTTTGTTGCATGTATATTTTTTGTCACGTTAAATTATTTTTGTCCTTATCTTACAGAGAAGACTCCTACTCCAGAGTTGAAGAAAGCTAATCCTCCTCCAGTGCCACCAAATTTCAAACCACCACAGCCTCCACCTCTAGATCAACGGCCTCCCATAATCCCACCAAACCAAAGGCCTTTGCCTCCAACGCCTGAAGGAGGTGTGCTTAACACACAGAACAATTTAAGGACACTCAACAATAATGGTAAGATATCAAACGATTCTTAGATATAATTTCGTAGAATGGCATAGGTTTCAATATAAATAAATAGAATTGGTAATTGAAATTACCACTCATTTCTGTAAGATTACTGTAAAAGTACTTCGATCTTTACTGATAATTACTTTCTGAGTTGTTAGTATTAAAAATGTGTTTCCTCGCTTTTTGTGTTCTTCGAAAATTTCTTTAATCATAAGAGAATGTGAACGGAGTCGCCGTGGCTCAGGCGGTAGCGCGTCTGACTACGAATCGGGTGGCCCGGATTCAAATCCCGACCGGGACACTGGATACTTTTCTCACAGTGTTCTCATGCCTGGCGCTCTGAGGTCCACTCAGCCTCCTATCAAATTGAGTAGTATAGTGTCCTTGGTACTCCTGGACACCTTGGGAAGGTAAAGGCGGTCGAGCGTTGGATTGACCACTCCACCTCACTTCGTACCGTAGGTCAAGAAAATATGGAGCGCTACCTCCACATCCCCCATGCGCCGTTCGCACAGGGGATAGCTTTTTTTTATAATAGAATGTAGACAAAACACTGTCGTGATGATGAAATACTACAAAGCTTCCTCTAAAGTACGAAATAAACTGTATATCATAGAATTTACGATATAATGTCCTACAGTTTAAAAGAGAATGTTCTTATTTAATATGTCTGAGGACCACTTTGTTTTCTTATATTCAGTTGTATCTTTACTATCAATTTAGTCTTAGCACGTCAGTCTGACCAGGGGTGGCTCCAAAGTCCAAACCTTGGACTGAAGAAGCTGGATATTCACACTGGCGTATTTAATAGAACATAGTTAAATATACTTTTCATCAAACTTATAGCCGTTGATTACAAGATGAAACCACAGTAAACATGTTCAAACTTGAGGGTTTCTGTTGTTTAAACCTGTAACTTTGTCAAATTACGTATCATGATGTATAAAATAGTTCCTGAAACCAGTTGAATGTAAGAAAGTTAACTCAAAATTATCTAAATTTGCAAGATTATTCTAATATCTTGTTACGAAAGAAAAGTATTTTGTACAGGGCGAAGTTTAACTTCAAGCAGTATATTTTACTAAAAGTAGTTTAAAATGTTAATTTTTAATTTGGCATGGTCATATTCGTTAGCGGAATGAAATGTGCAGTTGGAAGATATTCGACTTTGGCGCTCACTATGTCCATTCGTTACAAGATATTTGCAAATAGTGATAGTTAGTTTGCTTTATATCAGTTAGTATTTTACACATCAGGGAAAGCTATAGGTGCAGAAACTCTGAAAATATATTA
Source organism: Lepisma saccharinum (assembly GCA_022664845.1). Taxonomy (NCBI): domain Eukaryota; kingdom Metazoa; phylum Arthropoda; class Insecta; order Zygentoma; family Lepismatidae; genus Lepisma; species Lepisma saccharinum. Next base: position 7,000 of record JAGDQP010011931.1, read on the forward strand.
ATTTTGCAATTAAAATTTTCAAATTTTATTTGGTTTTCCTGTTGCTCCCTATCGATGTCAGTAGCTAAAGCTTTGTTGATCAGCATATTTAACTATGCTTTATCAATTAAGGAAGGAATTACCCATCCTGTCGAGTGTAAGATTTAGGAACCTTCCTTACTGAGAATGAAGTTAGTTCTAGATCCCGAAAATGTTTTAATCTGTGCAGTCAACTTGGACGACGCGCGACGCATGCAAAATAGAAACTGATATGACTCTCGAAGTACTATTATCAGTTGAATATTGTGGTTGCCTCTGAAAAACAAATGATAGCCGAGCAAGTGAAGTAATTGGGACAACCGCATTGTCTTCTTTGCTGTCGGTCTGTAAAATATTTCTGGTATTTAGATATTTGGCTGATTGTACAAATTCTGAATTGCGTTTCTAAAGTATTTTACACAGAGTAATAATCTTTTAAACCCTTTTGCACACTCAAGATCTCTTTTATATATACAACCTTCATGATTCAATCAGTTGCTGCATTCCTTGCAGATAAGAGTCAGATGAGACTTCGAAACATCTATTCCTAACAGTGTAAAAAAAATAATAATAATAATCCATAAGTATATTTTAATTCGCAATGTATTAGATATTTTCGTGAATATAAAGCTTAACAAGCCGAGATTTGTGAAACGAAAAATTGAAATTAATCTTATAAGAAAATGGGTAACGTTTTATTAGTTAGTTAACTTTAAATTTTCCTTATTAAAATTAACCGGAAATTTAATAATGTGAGTGATATTAGTATTTAGTGTTATGAGTGATAACACTTGATATGGGTGTGTGTGGTATGTATTTAGAATCATTCTCATTAAAATGAAGTCCAGCTCTCTTCGAAATCTGTATCCACGATTAAGCGAAGTGTTTTCATTGATTATCTCTTTGGTGCTGGATCTTTTTGTATGGACTGCTCTTTTAGTTTGTTGGTCTTGAAAGGAAAAGTGAAAATTGATTATGAAACATACGTGTGACCTTACAAGATGTACATGGCATAATAAAACTGATTTTGAGTGAACATTTGCATTTGATGAAGATTACCGTGTATGTGTCTTGGACTCTGCACTAGCTGGATGTCTGGGGAAAAAATAATGTTCAGCATTATGGTGTTACTTTGATCATTTGATGAATTCTGCCACTAATCAACACTTTTAGGAGTCTTTGATCACAGCGAATGAATCCCAGGTATTTGAAAATAAAACCACTTAACGTCAATATTTATAATTTACATTTCTTTCAATTCATAATACTCTGTTGTCTTTTATTATAACTTGACTCATTCTGTCTTCTCTCTTACTCCGCAGTCCACACAGTCAAGTTCTTAAGGTTTCCTACAAAATAGTCGTATGGGTTATTGTCTCACCCTCCCGACTCGCCACACGTTACCAGTTAGTTTTTGTTGCCCTCTAATATTCTAGTGTTACTATGAGACATGTTTTCTGCTCCATTAGTCTTTCGGAGTGCGATTTTCTAGTGGTTTGAACAGACTTCCGAAGATATATATATATATATATATATATATATATATATATATATATATATATATTAATCGTTTTTATGTTTCTATACAATAGTTGCACAAATTGCAACCATTTAAGACAGGAAATGTTGATAGACGATACAGCTTTCTCATTTCACCTCGTACGTGTAGACAACACAAATTTAATGAGTTATCATTATTTGTACGAATCGTAGGCAGAAGAGATACGCACACATTCCTATGCAAAATACTCTTTTTCCTTGTATCTACTTTCCAAAACATTCGAAAATTCTCTTCGTATATACTGTGGACTACCCAGGGGGTGAGAGGCATCTTTACTGATGGTCGATGTCCTTTCTGGTAGGATAATCTTGTTTCTTGGGGGATATTCTGTATTGGCGAAAATTGACGTGTTTAACATTTTATTTTGAATTTATTCATGCCCTTTGAGTCGCCGTAGGTCAGGCGATAGCACCTCTGACTACGAATCAGGCGACCCGGATTCATATCCCGGTTACGGCTCTGGAGACTTTTCTTCAGTGCTCCCATGCCTGGCGCTCTCAGGCGCACTAAGCCTTCTATCAAATTAAGTACCTTAGTTGGAAGGTAAAGTCGGTCGAGCTGGGACTGACCTTACATCACTTCGTGCCCTGAGTCGAGAATATGTGGAATGCTACCTCCACATCGCCCATGCGCCGTTCATAGCGTGTGCAAATCGCACAGACATCCTTCCTGAGCTCGGGGTGGGGTAGAGAAAAAGGATGTGGGAAGGAGTTCGCCAGAGCCTAGTTTGAAGGTACCGTCCCAGCATTAGCCTGGTGTGACTGAGGAAAAAACTAGTCAGGATGGCCGGCCGTTGGGGTCGATTCTAGGCTTACCGAATGCGAAGTCAAGAATCTACCCGCTGAGCTACGGTGACACTAAAACTTTCTATAAACTCAGATTTATGGCACTGAAACTGTAGCAAAACTCGCCTGGAAAGAGATTGCTGTTTCTAAGTACTTGCGTTTTAGCATTTTGTCACGTTTGAAGCAAATTAATTTTCTGCTGATGTGGTGGTGTGGCTTTTGTAGTAGTAAGTATAATCTATTGACAGAGCTTAAAATAAGCATGTCATTATATAAATACCCATCCGATGTGAGTCAAGGATAATCAGGAGGTAAAAAGTTGGCGTACCTGGGCTTTAACAAAGAATTTTCCATTGTTATAATTGTATAAATGCTTCAATTGCAAGTTTTGAACACAGCATCCTTCCATCTTCTTAAGCTCATCCACAACCAAAATGGTCTATATTACCTTCTTTGTGATATAACAGTTGTAAAATCTCACTGTTAATCTTCTTCCATCGTAGAGTACTTCTTCCACTTTTTAGTCTCTCTCCGTTTACGTGGATCTTTCGATGTCCATGAACTTCTGTGCGAATTTTCGCAATAACTGTGTTATGTCAACCAAACGTAAAAAATTGTTTCAGGACTTAATAATTATGTGCTGGGTGCACGCGTTCCTTTCCTTAGGGAACAATTGATGCTGCAATTTATTGTGTTGTTTTTGCTGTTATTTATTATTATTCTTTTTTCAGGTGTTGGCATTACTAGAAAAATTTCGAAGCCTTCAGCAACTGGCTATCTACATAAGCCTTGGTACTACAATGTTGACAGGAAGCGTGCTGAAGAGATGGTTAGAAACGGTAAGGAGAGAGTATTATGTCTAGTTTTTACTTTAGTTTCAACAAGAAAATAGCAACATACCTAGTATAGGGAGCGGACATGAGACATTTACATGTAAAATATATATATATAATGATAGGGCGCCCATTGGCAGCTGAGAGATTTGTGTTCAATTCGTAGTCAGTGTAGTGACCCATTTTTCTATGCAGTTTTTAGGTAGATTTCGAAGAAAAATATACCTATTGAGATCGATATGATATGAAAGTGTATATATATATATATATATATATATATATATATAT